>JBBPMO010000020.1:0-98223 GCA_038090315.1 Xanthoconium stramineum
CATATTGTTTTCCCGCGTTTGTTTCGCTGATGTCGCACTGTTCGATCCCAGGGTGGGACTACCACATGTGAGTTTGAGGCATCGCTTTTGTGTATTTATGGCCCCTGAATCTTCCTTTTACAGTCAACCAGAAACCGTGAAGAGGATCCCCCCAAAGAACTATTCGGAGAACTATGTATACAAGTCCCAGAAATTACGCATCATGCGTACAAAGTAGAGCTCAATACTTCTAGATCACATCAAATGTCATACCATTCGTATCAATGAGCTCAGCAGAGTTTCGGGTTATCATACTTATCCAGCGCCACCGGGTCATGATTCGGTTGTGGTCGGCGACATGTCTAATACAGCGCTGCAGAAAACCGGCATGATCGCGACCCGGTAGATTCTCCGGTTTTTACCCTGGAACTATTATCCTAGTTTAAATATGTTTCTCACTTGGGGATATGCGACTCCGCCCTGGTCACGTTAGAATGGATACCATGCTGAAGTGGCGGAGATACGAGATCACTTTCCTTCTTGGACACATGCTTGCACACGTCGGCATGCATCTTGATGGAAACCAAAACTACAAATAGGTGCACATGATGAACTGGCACATGAACATGGACCACGTGCTTACCGTTGCCCGAAGTTCCGTTCTTGCGGCGTGGCTGATGGGATTGCATATGCCAGTTTCCTTCTTTGCTCTGGCACACCATCGACACAAGGTAGGGTAATTGTTTGCCCCTTGCGGGGCTGCCAAGTTCAGACTGTTTGATCGCAGGAACATCACGTTACAGTCAGCACAACACTACTCAGGATAAAAATGAAATGAAGACCCGATCTTCGTTCCTGATTTGCTATTTATGTGCAGAAAATCGTCCCAATGTAGATCCCCTGGTAGGGGCCCAAATGGTTGAGAATATCACCATCCAAGATGTTAGGTACTGTCATGATGGTGCACTGAGGGTCTGTCGCGTCATCGTCTCCTAGGACGAGACCAAGTGTTGGGATGGATAAACAATATAAGCTGATGTGCCTACCGGGACATTCCACTGCGTCGTCGGGTTGAGTGATATGAACCTCCCCCATGACGTGTGAGAATCCCAAGAAACGGCCAGGGACGATGGGAATGATATCTTTTTCATTATTAATGCGCTGAAAGTTGGATATCTACAGGGAATGTATTTTGGACTCCTCGGAATAATAAAAAATACGCACGATTGCATCGAAGAGAGCGGCCCATGCAAGGTTACCCACGCGAGGAGTGCCGTAGGTGACACCTTTGATGGCGATATTGGGAGGTAAATTGAGGGCCATGAACATGCAGTCAAGTTCGGCAAGCGCTCCTCCGAGGGAGTGACCGACCTATTGGGAATGAATATAAGATGTGACTCAGAGTGGGAAATGCCTACCAGAATGACGGACGTTGCGTCATATTCAGAAATGAGATACCTGACATGGTCAAGAATGATTTGGGCAGTCTGGGCGTGTTCGTTGGCGAAGCCGCTGTGGATTTGGACGTTGTTGTCCACACCGGGAAAGAGAATAGGATCGAGGCTTTCCATGACAATGTCGACGTCAGTAAGGTCGGAGCGACTATGGAAGAGTAAACAAAAAGAAAGCAAGAGGAGAAAGCAAGGGTTACAGTTGAATGGGGTCGGTGCCCTGGTGGGCGACAACGACCGAGTATGAGGAGGGCCAATATCCAACGTAGTCTGGAGAGGGAGGTAAAAGCAGGGCAGGAGAGAAGAACGTGAAGATCGTCACAATATTGGATGGTGTCACCGTCGCCACCAGTGAGAGAGACCTGGAAATCGGGAACGGCTTCGCAAGCCTCTGGGAGGGATGAGGTGGAAGGGGTTTCAAGAGACAAGAGACATACGACCACAACTCCAGCCCTGGATGATGGAAGGGGAACAATAGGCAGCCCTGGCGAACTGTGTATAGGGCGCGAGGGCAGAGAGCTGGGCAGCGGTCATGGCGGTGACCGAGGAGACCACTGCGCGGGGGGGAAGGGTGGGTATAGCCGTGGCCCCGAGAGCACTGAAAAGGAGGAGAAGCATGGGCGACCAGGAGAGGAGGTATTATGAGCACACCTCTTGGCATAATACCTGTATAAGTCAAGGGAGACCTTATTGATACCGGGAAGGATACACACGACTTACCCGTCGCCGTCGTCGGTGTCAGTGTCTGGGAATGCCACCGTCATCGTCGTCACCACCAACTTCTTCGTTTTCATCCACCGCGAGCATGTCCCTCCCCGCCGTTCCCATCCTTGACCAGCCCCTTCCGCAACCCGTTCCACTCCAACCGTCCACTTCCAAGAGAGCCCGTAGAGCAAAACCCCACATCGAACTCGCCCCAGATCAGCCCCTCACCACCCAGGGAAAACCCCGCGCACGCGTATATGTCGCCTGCTTACAATGGTGTGTCCTTCTCTTCTACACTTACCTCTGCTCACCCACGCCCCAGCCGAACGCGCAAAATACGGTGCGATGGTGGAAAACCCACCTGCCACAACTGCACCCGTCGTGCCAAGCCAAGCGACACCTGCACTTATGACCCCGCACCGAAGCGGAGAGGTCCAGACAAGACACCCGGCGCACGACAGCGCATGGCCCGCGAGACGCATCAGGAGAGCGATGCCGACCCAGTCGCTGCCCGTCGTCGCCGTCGAAAGAGACACTCCTCCGCCTCTCCTTCTCCACAACCCCAGCTCCCCCCATCCCCCCCTCTCGCCCTTGACCCGCAGCTAGCCAGTATGCCCCCATTTCACACCACACCATCACCGTGTCCAGGTTCACTCACAGACTCGGGTCCACCTATATGTAGTTCGCTTCCCATCTTCGAGGACGGTTCATTATACCACATGACGACCAGTCAGGTATTAATTTGATCACTTACTCGTCGTTGACATTCTCATATCGCTTGTGACCAAAGGGTCTACAAAATTCACTTGGATTTACTTCCGACCCCAACCTCCCTGTCAGCTCTCTCATCACTGCAACTACTACTGACATATTCATCTCCCCCCACCAAGAAACTGACACCGATCCTTCTGAAGAATCTCCGAACATCATCTCCGAGCCCTCCCTCGACTTTGCCCGTCAAACTTGGTGGGATTCCCTTCTCGCCTGGTACTCTTTCTCCTTTCCTCCCTCATCCATGCCAATGTCTAAACGGCAACAAGCGGCTAATCAGATTACCAGTGATTTACGTTTTTTCTTCCGCTCTTCAAATTATTGGTTTTCTTTCATCAACGTCCCTCGCTTTCTTTCTGTTTATTTTGACCCAGACGGGCGGGCTCGCATGCAACCCAGTCTCCTGCCTGCCGCGCTTGCCATTGCAACTTTCTTTCAGTCTTCCGAGGCCGGCTTTGGCCAACAGGGTCGCCAGAAAGCGATGCGTCTCCGGGACGTCGCTCAAGGCGCCCTCGAGGCTAGTCTGAACGCCCGCTGGATCGACGAAGATCTGGCCCAGGCAGCATGGGTAAGCAGCCTGTTTATTTTGTGAATTGTCTGACTAGTCAAAAGCTACTAGCTTTCTTCGAAGTATGCGCGCATCCCGACTACACCGGCGAGCGGTGCTCGTCTGCTTTGGTTATGCTTGACACCATCATCAGGACTCTTTCTCTGACCTTTGTCGACATGGGGGACCCAGCTTCTACTCGATTTTCCCCGCGTACAGTCCCCTCGATCATGTCTGCATTGCAATCTTGGGCGACGAATTCACTTGTTGGTGCCAACGCCGATAATATACACTCACTGTACTCGTCGCAAGGCTGCTCTTGTGTTTCTCGATCACTTGGACAACGTTGGCCAGCAGCGCATGAGTACACTCCCCTCTGGCTGTCTTCCCCTGCTTGGGACAGCTCTTGGTCCGAAGCTGAGATCAGAAAGGAGGCTTGTCGAAGGCTTTGTTGGAGTACGTTGGTGCTCACAGCCGGTCACACGACATATGTCACATCAGCAAACCGGCCACCATCTGAGTTGTTTATCCTAGAACCCGCTAATGTATGTACCCTATCTCGTCCATCTGGCCTTGCTGACCTCCAGCGTCTAGTTTGCGCTACTCTTTCCCGGTGAGACGATGCTCTCTTCTGATGGGCACTCTGGAAAAGACACCATCGGGTCACTCAATTATCGGACCATGCTGCTCTGGCACAGCTGTCTGAGAATGCGCCACGACCCTACCGTATCGAAAGCCGAGATAGCACGCTTTGCACTAGACGCATGGCTCGAAGCGGATGTGCTTGAGGTAGCGCTCGATTCACATGGATGCGACCTCGAGAGGGCGTTCCTGTTCCAGGGACGCGAATATCTATTCAAGTAAGTGAGCCGTTTTTGTGGAGAATCCAATTAATCATGTCCCAGCGTACGGATGACTGTGATGCATGAGTTCCAACAATATGTACCACTTGCTATTGGGTTGGTGTCTCCCTGTTCTGTTGGCCAGAAACGCGACTCAACTGCTTTCAGTGACGTCACTCACCTTTTCCGTAAGAAAGCAAAGGAGTGGCGTACGTCGATCCTGTCTTGATCAAACAACACCAACTCACATGCCGATTTCAAGTTACCCACCAAGCCATTGTCGCCCAGCGTGTTGTCCAGTCTCTGGGATCCGTGACGGGGCATGCGTCGCAACCATTGTTGCACCGACCCTTTTTTGCCTTCTGGTTCATGGGCCAGATCAACAGGTTGTGTGATGTCCATAGGCATGCTTCACGTCACTGATCTGCATGTGGCACAGGGCGTTGTCTCTTTGGGAACGCGACAACTCGTTGACCCTCGCGCTAGATGTGGGCACCGCTCTTTTTAAGCCCATCGACTACTTGAGTGCGTTGTGGCCGTGTCCTGGTAAGTTCTCTAGCTGCTACTCTGGATTAGCACTCAGCGGCACTAGTACAAAGACAGCGTGCGCGGGAAATACGGGAGCAACTCGCTGCTGCTTGCAGGAGAGCGGATCGACCGCTGCCGCCTGCAGACAATGTAGCCTGATATCCTTTGTACTTGATTGTTGTATTCTACCGATTACCGATGTTTCCTAAAGAGGGAATTATGTGGCTGCCATTACATTCACGGAGGTACTTAAGCTCGTTCGCTACATTGACGTCGACCTGTGTGATAAGTCTTTGGAACACTCATGGAAGACGTTCGCCGTCCTCATACATCCCCAGATACTACAGTGCATTCTCTCGCTCCAGACGACCAGCCCTCCACCTCTACCTTGAAACGACCTCTCTCTCCCTCCTTCGAGGGGGCCGACGACGAGATCACAAGGAAGAAGTTCAAGGAAGACCCTGCAGAAGACATGGCGCATGAACCAATAGCGTCCACGTCTAAATATGACGCCCTCGTCGAGGATCTTGCCCAGGAGCTTCAATGTGGTTGCTGCGCCGACCTCGTCTACCGGCCAGTCGTCGTGTCACCGTGTCAGCATTTCTTCTGCGGAAGGTACTTCTGGCTGATGCTTGTAGAGTGCAATCACATACTGACCACGCGCTAGCTGTTGTGTACTTTGGATCAAGGTGAGCTGTCCCCCAAGGGTCGCACCCTCTTGGTGCCACGGAGTAGTTCGACTACATCATCCTGTGCTACTCTGGTTTCGCCAAACGCGCTGCTGTGTTGCACGCAAGGACGATGACGTGGTGCTAATTAGGTTGATCTGCAGAACGGTGGCACAAACTGTCCCGCCTGTAGAGGTGTCTCAAATTTCGTCACACCATCTCGCCCCCTGCAGACAATCGTTGACATACTGCTCCGCGCGGAACCCTCCAGGACGCGCACAGAACGGGAGCGAATGCAGGCAGATGACATCTATAAAGCTGGCTCGTCGATGAGGGTACGTGGTGTGACGCATCTCCATATGGTCATGTCTCAAACCCACTGTCAGATTCCAACTCCCCGAGAGGCATCTCCAGAACCAAATCTTAATCAGAACTCGGACTACGCCCGACCTTGCCCGCATTGTGTGCCAGATAACCCGTATGGATGGAGGTGCCCACAACCAATCGTCGACTTTTCAGTCGACGCCGAACAGGCTTGGCATCTTGACGATGGTGCACCGCCGGGACATGCATACTGCGGGAACTGGTATGAAATTCTTGTATTGTATTCTCAACATCACTTATGGCTGTCCTAGTGAGATGTTGCTCGCCCTCGGAGCCCCTGTCACGACGAAATGTGATTTTTGTCAGGTGTCGTTCTGTGGGATCAATGTCCAGGGCAGATGCACTGCGTCATCTTTAGCCAGCCAACACCCTCACAACATGAGCGACATTGGTGACCTTATTCAATCCTCTGAGGTGTATGAGTGCTTCGAAAACAACACGGTGGAAGTCGAAATCATGTTGGATTACTTGACCAACAAGCAAATCACTCCAAAACAGATATATCGTGACGTGAGTTTGCGATTTATGCCCATATGGGAGACGTCTGATGACTTGCTTGTAGATTGTTCAGCATCTACAGTCACAGCCCAACGGGTTCCGCCCCTTAATTGAATCAGACCTTTTTGTAGACATGCATAGCGTCGCAGCGGGGATCGATGACAACCCAAATGCTCCAAGGGCTCGCATTTGTAGGCACTGCGCGACAGAAGTATTACTCTGGGGCTTGAAGGAATGGTGGATCCGCGAACGTCAAAAGGGTCACTTGGACGCAGCCATTGCGAATCGTCCGGATTGTGAGCAAGGTGGTTTGTGTAGCCGACAGAAAGAACTTGGTAAGTCATGCCAATATCTTCGGTCTTGAAGAGTGGTACCTGACATCCTCGCTTCCAGCGCATGCCAAGGAATGTGAGTTGTCATTCGTCGCGACTTTGCATAGCTCGGTGATCTGACAGATGTGTCGTGTCTGACAGACAACCACGTGGTTTCAACGGCCCGACTGGTGTCTGGGTCATCGGGTGGCCTTCCCGAAAGTGAAATGGTCCACGGGACGGAGGTCCGACATCATGAACCTGAACTTGTTACTGATGGCCACAACGTTGGGGAGGCTGTTCGAGTTTCGTCTGGTGTTGACATGGACACGTCTTTGCAGGTCAGTGGCGGCGGGGACGATAGATTGAATGTACCGCTACCACAGGTGATGATCTAGAAAGATTACTTGTTGATTCTCGGCTCGTTTTCTGGAATGTTATTTCTCTGATATTGCATTCAATCCATCACTCCCACTCATGTTTCATGGCTGAAAGATGCATCCATACATATGCTCTCCACGTCCGACAAACAACTAGGGTGATACATACATGTAAATTCTACACTAAAGATAGGTACATTTGTTGAATGAATGCCAAAACATGCAAAAGGAGCGGTAACGAATACGAATATATACAAACGAAGTCTATAAATGAATGACGAAGATCAAGCAACATAGAAAGTATATGAGATTTCTTTACATCACAGTTCCAAGTCCGCCGTACATGCTGGGGACAGGAACCTCCCCGCTCCCAGACCGATCCGAGCGGACAGAGCTCCTGTCGTGCGCAAGGGTTTGGCGGCGCTTACGCTCCTTGAGCTCCTCAGCTAGCCGCTCAACCTTGGCCTTTTGTTCTGCCTTTTTCATCTTCTTCGCCTCCGCTTTTCGTGTCTTTTCCTCCTTTGCGTCCTCCTTGGAAGATTTCGATGTGGAGACACTTCTGGTCGGCGACGTTGACGATGCTTCCGAGCCGAGTTCAAACGATCTGGAAGATTTGGACACGGGCGACATTATACGCGTCAGAGATTTCAGACCTGGACGCGAACCCGGCAGCACCGTCCGAGTCGTGGCCACGGGCGAGTGAGTGTCGACAATGGTGGACATTGGTGAGTGCGTTACGATGGGGAAGGGGACTGAGCGAGGTGGCACGTTGACGCGGAGGTTTTCGATGTTGCGATTTTTTGTCCGGACTTCCATGGGTCGCGGGAATTGCCCGAGTTCATCCTGTCCCAGATGATCCGGGGATGCAAAGCTAGCGCCTCCGGAACCTTCTGACTCACGTCGATCAATCGACGTCCGGCTTTCGGCAAACCGTTCATCGATAATAGCGAGGGAATGTGACAACGGAATATGGTCAATGGGGGTTTCTAGAGTGGCTGGGCTTCTCAAGGGAGAGTATGATCGTGAATGGGACGAACTGGCGGAGGTAGTCGAAGAGGAAAGTGATGGCGTATCAGAATCGCTTGTGCTCACGCAGGCGCTAGACTGTTTACGTGCACGAACGCGACGTGGAAGGTGAGAGGTGTGGAGGGTAGAGGGTAAGGGAGCGTGTGGATGCCAGAGGTTGTCTTCCGAAAACGATTCAGATTCAGACTCGGAAGGAGTAATGGGACCACTAGCAGGAGAGTATGACGGATGTGGGGGGGAGAAGGGCTCCTCGAATTCCAAAAGAAGGTAAGGCGCAACAGATGTCCTCCTTGGGCGTCGAATGCTGGCATCAAGGTAATCATCGAAATCATCATCCAACGCAACTCCGGTAGCTTCTTGCTCTTCAGCGGGGCTACCCGTATGTGAGACGACCGGAGACAGTAGTTCCGCAACAGCACAAAGCTCGAAGTCTGTGTGCGCAGAGACGATGCTGAATGGCCTGTTGTCGTTCGGCATGGTCCAGCGACGAGGTGGCTTCAGGGTACTCTCGGAAGGGGTTGCCTTGTGCGAATGTTCGTTTGTTTTGGGGCTTGACAGTGGAGCGGTAACCGGAATATGATATGAGCCTCCATCACTGGTGGGAATGGCTACATAACGTGAACCACAAAATTAGGATTCTACCGATTTACCCGCGGTCGGACATAAATGTGTATGCCACTTACTTATTTTTGCAACATGGCTCCTGTTATTCGCAATGTTCTGTTGATCGGTGGCCAGAGGCCTAGCGTCAGAGGTACCTCGAGCACGAGCTGATGATCCTAGGGTCTCATCCGAACCCCTCCCCTGGTGGTCGCTATCGCCTGGGTCAAGATTACGATTTCCTCCACTGCCGCCTCTGCTATCCTCGCGAGAACGGCCTGTCCTTTTCTGGCTATATGACTGGATAGTTGGGAGTACCATGAGCTCTACACTTCACTACACACACATTCTGAAGCGGAAAATCTTACCATAACAGTCTTTAGAGCACTATACGAGAAGTAAATATGCCATCCAGTCCAAACCTGACTAAAACGTACCGTATCTGGAGACTTCGACAACTACAGAGTGTCGCTACTTCGTAAACTCCAACAGAGGTCGAATTGGATAGAGCTCGATGCATCGCATGCTTCACTAGAGCTTCCAGGTGTGCAATCTGGTATGTGTTTGAGAGGATCAACAGCTGACTCAGAACGGCAGGGGCATGTTGAAGAGGGGTGATGAGTGCTAGGGAATAAAAGTATTGCAATAATGCCAGCGTGATTGGGTATGGTTCCGAGAGATGGAAAGCGCGGGGTGTTAGTCGCGGATCTGGCCGGGGCTCGGATGAGTCAGACGCTCCAGGAAGGTCGGGAAGGCCGACATCCATAGAAGAGGATGGTAAGATCTCGATAGCCTGGTGAGCGCGCTCGATAAACTTTATCCGTTGGTCCTTGAACCATGGCCACCTATCCTCCAAGACCTTTCTCGAACATTTGATCTTGCGCCCATCATCGCAAACAACTTCGAAGTCCGCCAAAAGCCCTTCTTCCAGCGCAGCCAAACCAAACTCCTGCATAGGAATGTCAAGCCGCGGTGGCGGTGGTTGATAAATGCCAAACGACTCTAGATCAATCACCGCGACATGATCCCAACTGAGCAGTCGACGATTATAGTCCTCTACCAGATTTCCATCTCGATTCCCGAATATGACGAATTTATTCGCCTCCGCCCAAAGACATGCACGGAACCATGATCCGGAAGCAACAGCATTTCCTGGGTCAATGCGTGACCAGGTCATCGTGAGCAGGTCGAGTGCCCAAATCGAATAAGACTGGTATGTGTGAGCAAGGTAGGTGCCAGCGATAAGAAAGTGAGTGCCCAAGATCGCGCCCGAAGGGAATCGAAGGCCAGGAGGAAAGGAGGTTCCAGTCATTGCTGTAGAACGGTCGGTGATTGTGAAGTCAGTGTCAGGTAATGGGGAGAAAACTTCGAGTTCGCGCTTGACGTCCGTGAACTTGAAGTACGTCATGAGCAGAGAATCACAGTGACAAGCCAGAAGCGTACATTGTAATTGCTGTACAGATAGATGTCATTTGGAAAGTCATCAGTCGGAGAGGCGGAACACGGAAGATGGATGAGGGACTCGGTGGACGTGAACTCTTGAGAAGATGGAGAAGACTTGTCCGAACGGAAGCGAGTCCCTGGAGACCCCAGAATAGCGGTATTGTCGGAAGCACGTGATTCCTCCTGAGGTAGCCGAACGCGTAGATTGGCGGATACTGCCACGCTACGATAGGTGCCACAATGGTGGGGGAAGTTCCTGCGTTGAACCCAAGCTTTTCCCAGGAGATCGTAAACATAGACATCATCTAGCCACACATTGGACAGATCTTGACCACCAATGATGAAGAGCCTGTCGGCTGTTACGGAGGAGAGATGCGCATATCGAGGCTTCGGAACAAGTGCGTCACCGGGTGCGTCTGGGGACAACGCATTGGTGGACGATGCAGGGAGCCAGTGCATTGTCGACAAGTCCAGAAATCGAATGTCATTCAAAACGCAAAGATCCTCTGCGTTGGAGGAATTGGGAGCATTGCCCATTCCACCAAAAATGATGAGTTGATTGTTCCCTGCGGAAGAGAGATGAGTACACGAAGCAAAGGGAGGCGGGAGGACCTGCATGTTTCCGCGCTGTGAAAGTAACGTGGTTCGGGTACATCGTCCTCCGGAAAGGGAGTGAGCTTTTCCCAAGTGAACGTGTCGAGATCGAACACGTAGAGGTCTGAGACCATGCGTCGTTCTGTGACCAGACGACCACCCTGAGGGGTGATCAGGATAGGAAAAAGAAGAGGGGAGGATGTGTGACTCACGAACAGATACATTTTCGATCCGACGACCGTGGTGGATGCACCCTGGAGAGTGGTGGGTCAAGGAAGGAAGACGGGAACATGCGGATGACTTACGACGAGCTTTGCAGGGACATCGCCAGATGTTTTCCTGCAGAATGTTGTGAGATCGGATATAGAGTGCATCGGAGGGAGGGAGGGAGGAGGGCGAGGAGGAGGGAGGGTGGAAGGATGGAAGGAGGAGGGCTGGCTAAAAGTAACGAAACCAAGTACACTTGGAAATCAGAGTCGGTTACTGATCTCAGATCGCTTGTTCGGCTCGTGCCGTGCGTGACGTGATGCAACAGTCCACGTGCCGCAATATTTTGCCACTTGATTGAAACTCCGAGAAGAGAAACCTATCTGCCGACGCTGTGCCCTTCCAGGTGGATGGCCGTCGAGTGGGCTCCAAGTTGGGCGGGTTTCACTGCAGTTACAGGTCATCCATACGGACCGACAAATTCCTATCAGTTTCCTATCTCAGTCAACAAACCTTAATCACGTCTCCGCTTTACCACCCATAGCCGCAGCTTCTTTGGCGAAATGAAGATATTTGCGCTTGCTCGATGTGCTTCCAGGCGCCCATGTACCTCATAAGATGGTAACGAATTACTCATCTGTTCGCAGGCAGTGACCTTTTTGTCTTCCTATTTGGTCATCCGTGCACTTCAAACAGAAAACCGGCATCCCCATCCGTATCGCCGTCCGACCTAGTAGATCACCAATCCCACTTGCTTTGAATATAGATCAGTACAATGAACCTCGTCAGTACATGTGTGATCCGTCAGGCAACTTAATCCGTTCCTGCAAGGTTCATGGCGTGGAAACCGTGCCTACCCCCTGGCATTGTATTCCGATCAACAGCCGTTGATGGGTAGTGCTTGAACCTTCGTAGCCTTCGTGAAACGCGCTCATGGAAGTAATGCGCTCCAAAGCGTGCCTCGGATGTACATGTCACCCAATCTCAGTCGAAAGGGTTAACTCGGAGTTCACTCTATGTCCAACGTATATTGCACCAGCTCGCTTTCCTGATATCGCAAAAAACCTTGCGGCCGACCAAATGTTTTGTGACTTTCCCTGTCAATGAAAAGTTGTCACATTGCTGACACTCATGGTTCAAAACCAGTTTCTATGATAATGACTGGGCATGGCCGTTGTCAAGTCTCAGCCCTAACGGAGCGGATGTTTTATCGGAATATTGATTATCTAGGGTCTCTTGCCGTGTCTCATGTGTCACTGAGGTCTTGTCTGATATCGGTCGACGACACGACCGATTTTTGTTGCAAGGCACTGGTCCATAAATTTCGGAAAGAGTAATTTTGTTTTCGGTTAATTATTTCTGGTGCTGCTCTCAGGCTGTTTTCGCGTGCAAGCAAGACGAGCAAGCTCTGAGACAACACTTCCCGCAGGTCTCCGATAGTGTGCGAATCAAGTACTGTATTATACGACAGTTTCCTTACACTCAGACGAGTTACTTAGCATGGTCTACGGGAAGGCGACTAAACTAATCCCGAATAGATCCTTATCGCAATCGTTTTTTTTCCTCCTTGCCAGACGTAGTCTTTCACTCAGATCGATCCCATCCCTGGACATGTCCCTCCTAGACGTCGTGGAGACGAAAGACACTATCCAAATCCGCTCACATCTTCAGTATAGCACCCCAGAGCATATCTCCCCACACAATGTCCACCCATCTCCTCTGGAACAATTCCACATTTGGTTCAACGAAGCCCGTCAAGCTGGTGTCCGTGAACCAGAATCCATGGTTGTGTCCACCGTCTCGTCATCTGGTATACCCTCCTCGCGTATGATCCTCTTCAGACAACTAGACAAGCGAGGCTTCGTGTTCTACACCAATTATACCTCCCGCAAGTCCAAAGAACTCGACCAGAACCCCAATGCTGCTTTACTCTTCTTTTGGAGAGAGATTTCGAGGCAGGTCAGGATTGTCGGCAGAGTGGAGAAATTGAGCAAGGAGGAAAGCGAAGAGTATTTCCAAACTCGCCCCATCGGCAGTCAGCTTGGCTCACTGGCCAGCAAGCAAAGTACCGTCATCGGAGAAAATGACTTACCAGAAAGACTCGAAAGACTTCGAAAACGCTACACAGTCGATGAGGGCACAGAGGGGAAGATCCCACTCCCAGATTTTTGGGGCGGCTGGAGAGTTCTTCCAAGGTACCGGCATAACACCTCGCTGAGCAAACCCGGTGCTGACTTCCGCCAGCGAAATGGAGTTTTGGCTTGGGAAGCCGTCCCGTCTTCATGACCGAATCCGATACTTACGCGACGAAGGATCTTCCGACGAAGAATCTCATTGGACGATAGAAAGGTTGGCACCTTGAAACAGGTCATCGGCGGCGATAGCCAATCTGCATTCTAGTGAGGCTATTCTCGAGCTATCTTTGCATGTTGTACTCACAGCAGCACAGGCAGAATATCATGCATCATGAATTTTGGGCTACCAAATACCAGAGGCACTCCTCCCATATGTGTAGGGTTTGCAACAATCCGTTCAATTTCCACTATTCGGATGTTTCATACTAGCCAGGATATGACCAACACTGCTTGTATATTAATATACAATCTGATCACAGCGCAATATCCGAACAGAATCAGCGTATTTATCTTGGCAATTAGATAAGTACCAGCGTATGCTACTCCAGCGCTAGCGCCCACCTAGTGCAACAAATGGCCGCCTCTGTTGCTTGAGCATCATGGGTCGCCGCCTTGATGTTCATTTGGTTCCTCCCGCGTCGGCGATCGGATGGACGCCCATAATGCTCATAACGAATGCCAACTGTTCCGGACATCGGGTCTGCAAAGGTACTGCTATGACGTCCGTCAGCCCAGAACGCCGCTCAATCGGCCGCGCCACGACGGTGAAAGTGCGATGATCCGTTGTGCCTGCCTTGACTTGAACCGGCCGGCCGCGGCTCAACATTTCGGTCGAGACTCAGAAGCTTGTGTGCGATACTATACATAGAACAGCAGGCGGTCACTCCCACGTTCTTGGTTAATCGAATCAACGTATTTCAGGCTGGACGATGTCAAAGTTGGCGTTCAGACGCAATTTCCGCTCCATGAATGGTCAATACTTGGGAGCCGCCTTGAATTTCTTGGGTTATCTTGTCTCTCACGCTTGCACTGGTGCTTGCCACGAGCCCTTGCACTTGTCAACATTGGCGCCGTTGCATAAATTTTTTTCATCGACACGTTATCCGATGCGGGGGAGTTCAGATATAGTCGTTCGAAAGAATGTTTCTAGAAGCTACATAATCGGTTTTATGACCTACTAGTGCCCTCCGCTGATATTGCGGCCTGAATTCACGGGGAGGGAACACCATGTCGACGAAGTCAACCTGATAAGCAGAACGTAAAGATCATCAAGGGAACGTTCTTCAGAGGTCTGGAACCCACTGTCCGCAGTGACCATCATTCTGTAGGTCGATATACATGCACATCAAATTTAGACGAATTCAGATGTTCAAGTACCTGTGATTTAGGGTCCTGGAGAGCTGGAGCCAGTAAGCCCTTTAGTTCGTCTCAACGATAGAAACTGGTGGTAGAGAATTTGTTTCTGCCGCGGGCGTGCACTACCTTTCTTGGGGCCAGTTGTAGATTTGGGACATGCGCGAGACGGTTATTTGACGGAGGTTGTTGATTTGAATGGTCCGTCTGACGAAAAGCTGCTAACCCGTGTCGGCGTTTCGCGTAATTTCCGATATACACTGGTCCTCCCTATAAACTAGTGAGCAATACTTCAATGTTTCCTTACCACATAAATAAAAAAAGTCCACGGGTCAATATTATTGCATTCATGAAGGTGAGAGATTCATGCCGCGGAGTCACTGAGGTGCACAAACGATGATGTTATCAGCTAAAATAGAACTTGACTAGAATACCCCGCCGTTGGTATGAATTGTCTATCCACAATATTGAAGGTTCGGCCGCATTGATTGCGACACAATGTGCGGGGTGGCGTGGCATCTCGTTTCAGCAGCCGGGCAGTGCCGCATAAAGTGGAGTCTCAGGTAAGTCTCTCTGAACATAGGATTATTGAACACTTCTCCTGAGATAAGGCATTTCTCTTGGTGCCCATTAGCGCTACTAGGACAGGCGATGTTACTGAGCGGCCAAGATCGAATAGTATGTGACCTGCACAATGACAAGACTATAAACAAAGAATGACGGAAATAGGATGAACTTGAGGATGAGGAGAGAGCGGGTGTAGTTCCATAGGGACACCACATGGGAAGAACGGCAAACCTAAGCCGAGGAATTGACCATTCGGATCGATCTTGATATGCCCCTGCGCCGGGAGTTTCTGACCGAGAGTGTTAAATGACCGTTGAGCAACATGCTAACATGGGCGGTTATTAGTGAAACTACGGTTTAGGCAATCCGGATGAATTAGCAAAGTGGCGGCGGCGGAAGTCCTGCACTGACCTTGGCTACGGGACATTTCGCGGGGTGCCCTAACCGTACAAGAAATGAGTGCGGAGAAAGTCCGGCGGTGATGTTGCACCAATGAACATCAGCAGTGACATTGGCTCGAGGGTCAGAGGCTTTATTCACTTAGAAGACTCGAGTTCCCAAAGCCAACCCAAGCTTTGTAGAAATGCGCATTCGAGACGCACTGAAACTGGAATTTTGACAACTCGTCAATTTTTCTGCAAGAGTCAAGTTCTTTGCTTGGAGGCTGTGGACACTGTTGAAACACAAGAGAACTCGGGGTTATGGAAGGCGGAACCCCATGTCACGACACCCTGAGCAAGGCAGAGAAAACCGAAGTAAATTGGGTGGGCAAGGCCAGCTTGTTGACTGGTTGCAGCGATTGCCCAGCTTTCTGCTTGAGCTTCGAGGGCAACTCGGGAAGAAAGGATTGGAGCGCCGGTTGCTGAAGCCTGTCTCAGCCAAACGAGCCACGAGTAGCCTAGCAAAAGGTCGTATAACGACCCCGGCTGTATCAATATTAGGGTAGACCGCCATCAACGGGCCATGCAACCCACAACATCTAAAGCAAGTTAGTCGTCGAATAGCGTCCGGTGGAACGCACACCAGTGAGAACTGTATGTACGACTATCTTCGTTCGCTGCGGGGAGTGTCAAACTTGGGCGTGGATCAAATTCAACGACAAATAAACACTCACCTACTCACAAAACTTTGGGCTCTACAGCCCCCATGCATAGGTCAAGGCAAATCAACTTCCTGCTACCACGACCAACCAAGCGAACAACATTGCGAGGGGATGCCGTGGGCAGATATGTCTCGACGAGGACACGACAAAGTCGACAGACGACCGAAGACGATGGTGGTGACTTTCGTCCACCTTGGGTGTACTCAGGCTCCCGCTTTCTGACCTATACTACAATACCTCGTGAGGCTAGTCTACTGTACCAAAATTTCCGCCCTCATCCGATCTCTAGTGACGCTTCTCTATTGCGCTTTCCTCGCCGACTGGGGCGAGCGAGAACATATCTTTATGCCGGTGAGTGGCCTGACACCGTGACAGTTTAGTTCTCGCCGACCATCACCGTGTCAGTTGCGCAGATGGGTAACAGAGTACAGGGAATCGATTCTCTCCCTGTCTCCCGAAGAAGCTGCACTCGTTCGAGGAAACAGTGGACAAGCGTCGGGAAGTTCCCTGTCACCGCCAGCGGACAAGAGCTCGTAGGCACAATGAATCAGCTGGAATGACTTGTAATTGCCATTCGTCGAAGGACCGATGCAGTATAATGACCTGCATGGATCGATGCGGGTGTAGAGACAAGTAGTCTAGTATCTGTTGATCTGTCCGTGTCAACTGCAGGCACAAACATGTAAACTTTGATTCGAGAAACTATGCAGCTCCACCGGAACGATGCAGACCGCGTCGACATTTCTTCCGCCTCCTCCACAAAGTGGCTACCAACCATTGACCGGTGCGAATTCATATCCATACGTTTCAGCATGTTCTTATTTGCGAAAATCGTTGTAGAAGCTGAAATCTACGCCATCAAGAGGCAATACTTGGGATTGCTTGCTCCCCAGCAGATAATCGACATCTGCCTCACTTTCGAAGCCCATGCACCTCTCCACATAAAAAGCTCAGTATGGCCGTACGATATCCGTGCCGCCATTGCCGCCATACAAGCCCAGAAAGCGCAAGTGCTGCAGACTCAGACTTCCCCAGAGTCGGGTACACCTTCCAAAACTTCTGCTTCTAGTGGCGATACTTTGTCGGTAGAAGAGACAGCCCAACCTCAGCCGAGCTCGTCACACCAATCGACACCTGCACCAGCCCAGGCTGGTCCACCTGCGAACACGCCATCTGGCTCCCAGGCAGTTGCATCCCAACCAGTCCCCCCTACGACACCGAGTGCTCAGTACCCCCATCACCCGTACTACCACCCCACTTATCCCCATGCGCCATACTATGGCCTTCCTCACGGGACGTATTCCTACCCGCATCCTTATCCTTCGTATCCTCAACCTCCCCCAGTGTACCCAGTCAATCCGACAAACCACCACTCACCCTTATTCACCAGTACACCTCTTGTTCACCCTCCTCATCCTGGTCCGGAACCGCTTCCCACACTCAACAGTGTTGATGACCTTCCAAGTTATGAGGAGATGATCGTTGAAGCACTCCTAGACTCGGGAGATCCCGAGGGATGCGCGCCAAAGAGCCTCTTCAGCTGGATGGCAATGCATTACCCTCTACAGACGAACTTCCGTCCCTCGGCTAGCCAAGCTTTGCAAAAGGCTTACAAGAGAGGCCGCCTAGAGAAAGGGAGTAATGGCAAATACCGTCTTAACGAGAACTGGGAGGGTGGCAATGTATGCACACAAGTTCCTCTTTCTTGCATGGGTGATCGCTTAGCTTAGGCTTATCCCAGACTTCTAAGCGGACGACGCGTCGCCCGCAAACCCTTACGCAAACTGTGTTGCCTGGGGCTCAACCACCTTCGTCACCGTTTACACATTCTCCTCTCGTCGCTCCTGGAGCTGGCAATTTGCAGACTCGCCTTCCACCTCCTGGTCAACCTCCAGGATATGGGGGGTATCCTTATGGACATGTATATCAAGGCACATCAGGATCTGTGCCTGTGCCGGTTGCCTGGGATGGCTCTAGAACAGCTTCTCAGAAGCAAGCAGCCGACGTTGTTGAACAGGGGACAGGGGAAGGCAATGACGCTTGGGAAGCAGCACAGAACATTCTAAAAGCTATCAACTTTGGACAGCTTTTCCAGATTTCGAGCGAAGAGAACAAATCAGGAGAGCCTTCGATGTCTGGTGATTCGCAAAACCAACTATCAGCTGCTGATGTCCGAGCCGACAAGTCATCGCTGGCCCCTGGAGCAGTTCTCGGGGCATCCGCCAGTTCTCGCCTTGATGGCGTGGGGAAACAGGTAGAGCTTGATGCGGAACAAAGAGCAGCATTGCAGGCGCAACTTGCGCTTCTGGCCGCGCAATTGGCAGAACTTGCGGATGTCACTGGGGACGAACTTTCGCACAACCTGGAGGTTTCACAAAGGGGTACCGTCATGTCCGACGCGCATACATCCCAGGTCTTGGGTGAAGGATCTGGTCTGGGTGATGTCGGTGATGACAATGACAATGAAGACATGGTAGAGGTTCCAGTGCCGATGGCGTCTCTGACGGCGTGACTAAGTACACCCGTGACCTTGCAATCTGTAGCTGTCCATAGAACAATTGCCATCATTTTTTGCGACTTTTGGAAAGATGGCGAGCGTCTCGATTGCGACTGCAAAGATCGCGTTACTTGATCAGGGTAACTCACTGTACGTACCAGATAACAGAGCCAGGGTAATCTACGTCAAACAGAAACTTGAAATGGTTGCAGCGCTCCTCGTTCCATGTGGGGGGTTGGTATCGTTGGAAGTCAGATGGGCTACGGGATGTTCTCATGTCCCTCATGAAAAAGGATTCCACGTAACCGCGCGGGCTCACTCTATGTCGTGTCAAGTCAATGGGTGGGTAGACAAACATTGTGACAGTAAACAATCGAGATACAGGACACAACGTAGCTGCATAACGCCAGAAAAGAGGAGCAGTCGTACACATCGCGTTCAGTGCCGTATGATCTCCAGTAGTTCTACCTCAAAGTTCAACGTAGAGTTTGGAGGAATCACAGGAGGGAAGCCCCGAGTGCCATAACCCTGTGTGACATCAGAAAAAAAGTGGGCCGAGATAGTGTCTTGGTGCCTACATAATCTGGGGTAATAGTAAGGATCGCCTTTTCCCCGAGCGACAACTTTGGGACACCTGTGGGAGATGAAGCCAAGTAATGTCCTCGAGGAGTTCGGTCACTCACCCTCGTCCCACCCTTTAATGACCTTGCCGACCCCGATTTCAGTTAAAAAAGGTTCTTTGCTGTGATCGATGGAAAGATTAAACAACATGAGTATACCGACGTGAACGCGAACGTACCGATCTCTGCTCGAGTCGAATTTCGAACCATCCGAGAGTGTACCAACATAATGAATCTTCACTTGATCTGTCGAGATGTCAGTGCGATCTTGTTCGAGTTAACAGGAAAGATGTACCCTTAGGTTTCGGGAAGTTGACGTTATCCCCATCCTGGAGAGTCTGGATAGTAACACCCTAGGACACTGGGTTGGAACATGGGGGTTCTGGAGTGTATTGGCTTGTGCAACGCACCATTGTAGACAAGAATGATGACCAAGAAGTGGTGGTGCGGAGGATAGGGATCTGTGGCAATCACTTATAGTGGTGAGGTGGCGGAGTGCGGATCTTGATCCGAATCTGGCTATAGGAACCTTGGGATCACATCTGGATTGGTTATCGATGTCGATGATAAGTACGACGGGGATGATGATGTGATATTCACCCTCGTTTCCTCTCCTGTCTACTTGACTTCCTTGGATATCTTCGCAGAGGTGCAGACCCCGAAGCAATATGATCCCCCTCAACGGAGCGCCGTCGATGAATCGTCTTCTTCTTTCCATCAGGAGGAGGATCATTGAACCATGCGGAGTTGGGTTATCGATAAAAGGCTATCTCACCTATGAATAACTTGCCCAATGCGGGGAAGAACATGTAGGTTATCGATTCGCCACCAGCGGAACAAAAGGGGCCCGTTTTGGAGTGCAAGGCACATTGCAGAACGAGACTGGGCCCAGCAAACACGGGAGGATTCGTATACAAACATGCTCACTGACGATCATGTTGAAAAGGCAAGCACCAAAAGAAAAGGAAACAAGGGCCGTCAGAAAAATTTTCGTGGCTCACACGCAAAGTTAATCTGGATTTCCCCACCATCGTTAGGTCGTCGCCTGTCACGGACAGGCCAACTTGTGGAGGCCTATACCATTCTCTACCCGCCTCACTGCCAACAATCTCTACAAGGTGAGCGAATATTGAACCAGAAAATCGTTTTATGATGGGCCCTTTGACAAAGTTGGCGGACCTTACAGAAACGTAAAGCCCGCTCTTTCTCGAACAACGAGCATGGGTATCAGCGTTCCCCTCTCCCTTAATGATTGGGTCGGCTCTGTGATTGGTCACTAATAGCTTACGTCGATTTCAGCGCTTTTTCCGCACAATTTTGTAAGTGTTCCTGGCTTTCAGCTATTTTCGAAATCGAGGGACTACTTCCTCTCACCCCTTCTTTCCACCAGTGTGAACGTGTATCACCATCGCAAGTAATATTTTTCGCGTCACAAGTGAACCTCGTAGTCGGAAAAACGAAAATAACTCCCATTGCAGTATGTTTTCATACCAACGGTATCCATGAAGTTGTTGCTAATGACAACGTCACCCCTATCCAAAGCGTGGACGTACACTCATGAAACGTGTGCCCCGGTGATTTCCGCGGTAAGTGACTCCCTTGCCTCGATCTCACCGACAGGCCGTAATAGATCTGCTGCTGGTGCACACGGTGAGTAACTATGCACACACCTTGCTTAAAGTCTTCCGTATCGAAGCAACATGGTAACCGCAGTATCCGCGTGTTGGAACTCGCACTGGCTTACACAGTTGATATATCCTGCTGGGGAATTGCCGTTGTGCGCGCAATGTCATAAGTTTTCCATGAGGCACTTATTGCGTGAGCTAATGCCTCTTACTTCGCTATGCCGTTTCATCCTTACGTTCCAGTGATGCCGTGCTGATAGATATTTTTGCACGGTTTTCGTCAGCTCTCATGATGTTATATATTAGTCAAAGTCGCCGTTATGAAGTACCTTTCCAGTTCCGTCAGATCGAGAAGTACATACCCCAGGCGAGCTTGTCCGACGTGTGAATTTGGTTCCCTCGCTGCCCCACACCTGCACAGCTGTAACCTCCCGCAGAAGCGGGCGAATCCCAAGACATCTGAATCACACATTCATGAGGCTGACTGTATTCTAGCGGCATCGTAGATTCGTTCGTCGCTTACAAAGCCACGAATTATTTACGACGCTTAGCCAACATCTTGATGAACGTATTAATAAGAGGTAATAAACGTGCGATGTGAACAAGCATGTCTCCAGCTGACCTTCCTCCTCGCTTCACTGATCAGCCTCACATTTGTAGCGAGGGGCCCCTATTGATTGGAGTATCACGCCCACGGATTTTAATTTGACGGGAAAGTGTTTCCCTCAAACTTGTCAAATCCTAGAAGCCGTGCTTACCCGACGGCCGACGTTCACCCAGCGCCTAATTTCCCGGGACAGGAAAGACGAACCTGATGTAGAGGGCCTTGTAACGCAACGTCGGAACGAGCAATCCGATGTCACGTCAGTGGCCGCGATAACGATCCTGTCCCGACAGAACCCTGACAAAACACATGACTTTCTTGAGTTTTCGGCCGTGTTCGTGCAACCTGTCCCGTCCGCCTCACTGTGGTCGCACTCAGTACGGCCGGAAACGGAATGCGGGAAAAATATATGACCTATTGACATGGGGACGATGGGGGACGGTGGCCATATGCCATCAAATGAATGAAGTTTGAAGTCGCATGTATCTGTAAAGATGTACCTCGGTAGGTTCATTAGTGGGTCCCTCAAATTTGCATCGCCTCCTCCCGACGTTTAGCACGCGAAACGTGCTGAAACGTGTCTGTCGCCGTTTCTTTTTTTTTTTTCAAGACAAGCGTTTGTCATGGTAGATCTCGGATGGACCTGTCGATTCGGACCTGACAGATATCGGTCCGCATTCTCATGGCACATTCCCAGAGTTCGACCTTGATAGGAATATGAGTGTGTGGTACAACAGGGTCATGGTCCGAAGGACCATAGGCGATTTGAGCTGTGGTTCATCTACGATCTGTCCATTCCTGTATTTGTGCTTGAATTTCGGGACAAATTCCTCCAGGCACATGGCTTCGGAACTAGGCGCAAATGCAACGGGTCTGGCCAATCGGATGTGATTGGTCTTGCTGTGGACATGTCCGCACCACCCGACAGTACAAAGATGGCAGCCTCTGCCCACACGCAGCGCACGGAACGTGTGGGGCATGGGGTAAATTTGGGCTGTGTGGGGGGATTCGGACGTGTGGCAAAATTGCCCATGAAAGTGCGCCCATGGCAGTGCTGGACGGATCTAAGAGCAGGCGGAACAGAAGCACTCATGGATACCCGCAGGAGGCTAAGCTGTCAAGTTTTGGTCGCCGAACTTCATACTTGTGAACCACTTTGTTGGAGCAATTCGCCCGTGTACTTGGGCGTATCACCGACCAATCGCCGCAAATTCCCCACAGGCACACCGGATGGCAGAGAACTCCGAGCCATCAATTCATGAAACATGTAGTTCGTACAGTGCTACCTACAATAAACCGATGCGATGCGATAGCGAAGTGTTAAAGTACCAAGAACGTAGAATCATAAGAAAAATACTAAAGGCAATAGCACAATCATTAACCCTCCAATCGAGTATGTACCCAACCAACCCGAACAAGACTCGATGCCAATGACCCCAAATCATTAGTCCAAACTCCATATGCTAGCTGGTAGTGTAAATGCGCAACTAGTGGTACAAATGTACAGAACCGAAACAAAAGATATTATCGAGTACAAGAGTATGGCACAGAGAGAGAGAGAGAGAAGAAAATTTTGTTCGCAGGGGATCGTGGTGGAACCCATGGGAATGGTGAAGATGCAGCGCGATTAGAAGAGACGACGAGGTCATTAGGTGTGGACGGTATTCATGCATGCGTGTGTTCGTGCGAAGTGCTGAGAAATGCAGGTGAAAGTGAGAGTTGATAAGTCAAGGGTATGTATCGTGGGTTGGCGGTATAACCGTCGTCGTCGCTCCGCAGATGCAACTTGGGTATAAGTTCGTTGTCCAAATTCCAGGTATCGTCTACCACTTTCGTTCGGGGCTGGTTTCCTTTCCGTGGAAGAGGAAGAGGCGCTTGAGGGGTTGGGGAACTTCAACCTCGACTTCAACCTGCTCGAGGTATCCGTCGACAACACGCGTTTCGATACGTTTCTCCTTCTTCGGAGGGGGCATCATGACTGGATATGTCTTGATATTATCGTATGACCACGAACGTACTGAAACACCGTTAGTAATGATGCCAAAAAGTTGTCTTCATAACATACCTTGGACCTGTGGTCGCGACGACGCAGATGTAGAAGCATTCTGTTGCTCGTTCAATATGCTGTCCTCACTTATTGCACTAGGATGACGGCTGAGCGGACTGCACAGGCTTGTGGTGGAGAGACTCTGGCTAGATACGCTGTGCGCTCGCATGGTGACATTAGGTACAAGCAAGCGACCCTCGGCACCCGCCTTCACAAGCGGAGTCTCTCGACGGCGACGAGAGGATGTAGAGGTGGGGGACCTCGGAGGGGTGGAAAGCGTGTGGGGGAAGAGAGTAGAGCGCGATTCGCAACGCCGAGATAGAGGAAGAGAATATTTGGCGTACAATTCGTCAGTGTATGACTGACTCGAGCAGGAGGGAGGTTGCGATGATCGAGGCTCTGCAGAAAAAGAGGCTGAAGTCGATGCCGCATGATCGCTGGATGTCCACTGGACGCCCCTACTGGACGTAGCAGCGAAGGAGGACTTACTCGCCATACCAACAGTTCCCACGGGGTCCGAACGTGGAGAAAAAGAATACACAGATTCGCGCCAAGCGTCACTACCATCCGTCCAACCAGGAATTGGTTTTTGCGGTGGGGGTAATTCGTTCCGGGACGTAGGACGCTTCGTGGCAGGGGCTGAGCAAAGAGCAGCTTGAATTCGCTGAGCGGCCATCATGACGCCGCCTTGGTAGTCGTTGCGGAACTCGGGCTCAATGGCAGCAGGGGATTGGACAGGAATGATGGGTGGTGCCGGAGGTAATGGAGGGAAGTCATACATGGCGGCAAGCATGGCGATGCTGGGGGAAACGGGAATGATGTCGGATGAGGATGAAATGCATGAGTCAAGTGACGAGCCACTGGTGGACTCGTCCTCGGAATCACAAGATACAGGGTGTTCGAATGAATTATGGGGAACCGGTGGAAGAGGAGGAGAAGCCTGATCTGGATTGTAATTAATGGGGAGAGCCCCATTGAATCTGCTCAGATCGGCCATCCTGCATTCATCGGAACAATAGAGGGGAATGGGCCCTTGATCGATGACAGTACGAAGTTTTGGTGGTGCGGTGGGTTTGGTCTGGGTGGGGGCCCGGGCATGTTGTGGTGAGGGTTGAGTCCTGTTGGCGGCGGTCGTAGAGTCGGAGCGTTTAGGCGCGCCGTTTGGTTTCGCGCGGCTGGTCGCACCTGCACCCTTGGCGCGTATGGTACCCGACTTTGTTCGGGATGTGCGGGCAGTAATGTCGCCTTGTTGGTTTTTGGAAGCTAGAGGAAGGGTGAATTGGTGGCGAGGCCAAGAATAGACGGAGCTTACGAGAGGCGGAGTCAGAGGGCGGACCTGGCGGATGGGGCGGTTGGTCGGGCGGGGGTGGCGGGACGGTGACGGTGACGGTGAAACGCTTTGGCATGATCTGCCTATCGCAAGTGGGACACCAGGACTCTTCGTAGTTCATGTCCATTGTGGGGGAAGAGGACGCGAAACCTGGTGGGATATAAAGGGACGGAGAACAAAGGCGGGTGAGACAAAGAAAGGAGAGACATATTGGGAGACTCACGACAGCCACAGGGGTGGAGGTGGAGGTGGACACGTCGAGGGGAGGAGGACGCTAAGTGGACGGCGAGGAAATGGGGAGGGACAGGGATTGGACGGGGCAAGGGAAGGAAAAGGCCGTCTTAATATTTGATTTGCTGATTCGCATCGCACCCGGTTCAACAGCGCTTCCAAATCTAGAAGTCCACCGTTGACAATTCTGTCCCGGATTGCCCGAAAATACACCTTTTTTTCTTTTTGCAAATTTCCGCTATTACCTGTGATTATGTGATCACTCATTTCCATCGGCAAGCCAACCGCGGCGCCTCGGGCGGCCCATCTGCGCCGGATATGGCAGGTGCATGTTGTTACAGTGTTACAACGTGTTACGTATCCCACACAGATGCCGGCCCAGCCCTGCACTCGCCACTCGCCGCCCTGTCCGGCCCGCCCATTTCCTGTCTAGACCCTGTCTCACCCCCGTGAAACCTGCGCCACCGGGATCTCCCGCCAACTCCCCGTGCTCCCCACACCATCCCTGCCATATCCCACGTGTATCCCAGCCGTGAATCCCCGCAACCATCTGCCATCTGCTGTCCGTCACTTGGAAGCACATGCCCGACTCAGCGGCCTGAACGAACCGCTGCAAACGGCCGCGAGAAGCCGCACGCCCTCCCAGCCTATCAGATTAAGCGGATAGGAACAATTCCCGAGCAGCCACGTCCTGATTTGCCAGTCTATGCCTTCGTCGTCATGCACATCCTACGTGTCGTGGCATGTTCTATTTTCACCTCTTTAAATGCCTGTGAGCGATCCTTCACACCTCTGCGGCCGCATCAGAGAGCGCTTTGTGCCTCCTGTAATCCGGGGAAATACCACTGTAATTATATCGGGAAAGTGAGTATCACACTCTAAAGCGATCGGGTAGATCACCTCGGCCTTCCGAAGGTTCAGATTGTTTGAATACAGAATTTATGTATCTCCCTTTTGCACATAACCATCCAATGGCTCAAAGCCTTGAGAGAACCACACGTAATGTACAACATCATCATGGCACGGTCCCCGACCCCCGAATGCTCCGAACTCTGAAAGCATTCCTACCCACCCGTCCACTTCCCGTGTCATCCCGTCGTCGATTACACCCGGCTTGATGTTTTTGCACTGATGACCCTTGCGCGTGCACCTGTCTCCAGGTCCACAGCCAACAATCATGTTTTCCAGTGTCTGTGCCGAATTCTGGTATTTCCCCATGTTCGACGGAGGTATTTGTCAATAAATAACCCCTTCAGACCGACTGTGGTCAAACATCTTTGATGGCCCGTAACTCGTGGGTCATAGCATTGAAAAGCAGTCCGGGCGACTCGATGCCCTCCTAATCCACATGCACGTTCGGTCAGGTTCTGCCCTGCCCTGAAATGCTGCCTAATAACGTGGTCAAGTGGGGTTGCTTACGTTACGACTCATAAAATTTCGAGGTCAATGGCGATATAGCCCAGTCTCGGAAAGCAGGTGCGGTGAAGTTTTTCTCCAGTGTGTTCTATAGGTAGATAAAAGGCCTACAGGTTGAAACCCACTTTCTCGAGAGGCACGGAGGCGGATGTGAAATCACGGTGGTATCATCGGTGACCGAGAGTCCCCGGCTTTCTGGTTACATATCAGTATGCATAACCGCCATCAGTTGCTGCGGCCGATGCTATCGGCGATTCGACCTGGTTTGGCAGACTGCAAACCTCCGTGCTTGAAAGGGTCAACCATAACCGTGCGCGGGATACAAAGCGGCCACCTTCATGAATGGAAAAAAGCTTGTGAAATTTTCTCTCGTACGCTGCAAGTGGGCGAACGTTCATGGTAATAAACTTTTATTATCAATTTGAGGCTACGTCAAAGCGTCCGTTGTGTACGGTACACTTATGCCCTTTGGGAAGAGGTGCCTTGTCTTCTCGAAAAGTAAACTTCCAAGACTGCGTAATCTCAGACACGGTGATCGGGATCTATCGAGGGCATTTTACGTGGAGAAGCTGACGCGATGCCAGCGATGAGTTCAAACTTCACAACACAACGAAGAGATTTTCTCTCGGATAAGATGATACAGATCGATAACCGCTACGTCGACAGGTGATGTTGGATAGATGTTTGATCGGGTTCTGAAATCCCTCGGCTCTGAGGTCTCACCGCGAGGTCGAAAGTCAGCGCCGGCCGGATAAGTGCTGATCGGTCTAGAAACTGTCGCCGGGGACAACTCGTCTTAGGAGTCTGTGCGAGGTGCCATTCTTTTCGCGGCTAGCCTGAGCCTCATGGGTATTACAGTAGTACTAGTCTCCCCTGGACATAGGTACGAATGGTGTGACATGAGTCAAAATGGCGTGTAGCCATTGGTTGTTGCGATGCTCAACTTGATTCGCTGGAACACGCTATCACGGCAACTCAGGGTTTTAACCTTTTCAATCACTGACCAGCCCTCTTAAAGGTAGTGAAACCTGCACGACTGACATCGGTCTTGCCAGTCGTTCACGAACATTCAGGCAGGTGATCATTCATTGGATTCACTCGTCAGGTAAATGTGACCCCCACGAAATTACATCTCGCTCGAGAAAGGGGTGGCATCTCAAGTTGATCTTGGATAGAACCGAACCGAATAGCACAGAAGAGTCGGCTAGTCATCATCCGTTATCCCCGTTGTTCAACACGGCGACATCAGCCAGCATGTCAACCAATGACTACACACTCGGAGCACGGCCTCGAGACATCGAAGCCTTCCTTGAGAGTTACCCATGGATCCAGAAAACGGACCAAGGAAACTATCCTTCTGCAAACTGTCTCTTTTACCTCAATCGGCTGCGATGTCAGCCCGATAACTTGCTTATAGAAGAAATACATTCACAGTGAGTTGTGGGATGCTCCTTGATTAGGCTTGAGTGTTCATTCAAGTGGGAGTGCAGATGGTATGCCGACTATGGTGAACTCGAATGGAACCACGCATACATTCAATGGCTGTAAGTTCTATCTTCGTTAACCAGAATTCCTTACATGTGTGCCCCCTTTAGATTTCCGATCCAAGAGGAAGGCATGAACATGGATGCTTATCGGCTTTTACCGCATGAAATCGGGATGATGAGAAACAGCGAGGAGATCATCCGCCGCTTGGTGAGGTCGTACGAAATGATGCTCGACTTTTATGGCATGCGTCTTCTCTCGGACACCGGGTTGCTCGGACGTTCGCTTCCTCCTCGGGATTTTAACTCACGTTACCAAAACCTCCTCAGTGAGTGGCACTTGGAGCCAATACCCTCCTATTAGTTATTGAATAAGCGTGTTTAGAAAAACCACACAATAATCTACGCATCACTCGAATTCTCAAGTGTTTGTCTGAATTGGGGATGGAGCATCTAAACGCTGGGTTTCTCTTGCACGTTTTGAACGAACAAAGCGAAAACGGTATGCTTAGTTCCTCATCGCTGAAGGTCAGCATGGACCGATGGTGGGCTAACTGTATACGGGACGACCATGGGCGAGACTGGGTCGGTCAAGCTATTATGAAAGTTAGATCTGGAGGACTTTTCACAAGGGAAATGTATGACACTGCGATAGGAATTAGGCAATCAACTGGAAGGTTCCCCGCTGACATGTCCACTCACAATTGAATTCAAATCACCTTGTTGTCACTACATATATAGGTACAATGCATTCGCGCATTACGCGTTAACACAGGCCAGGATTATTTGGTGAATTCAAAATGTCTTCCATTCTTTAGGTCCATGATACGCGATGTTACAATAAGAAAAGTGCAATTGTTGAAACTGTTCGGAGTTCGACACCATCAGCCGTTGCGATAATCGGGGTGACGTCAGGGGTTACACCTACATTCTTGCAAATGAAAGCTACGCGAAATACGGCAGTCATTGCAGACTTTGCAACTTGGTGACGATCATGTCGTCTCTCTTCTGCACATACATCAGACTGACAGACTGCAGAAGTTCTTCAATCGATTCATGCGCCTGTCCGTCGTCAACCTTTGAAACACGAATTCGGATCAGCGATCACGACTGTCGTAGGAATATGAAAGTGCACCTGATAGCCACGAATGGTCAGAGAGACTCTGACGGTAGTCTCCTCCAGTAATGTCACGACAGCGGTGGCTTCATGCGCCGAAGACTGTCTCATGACTTCGTACCGAGTCAAACCAAAGGACTGCTCGGAGAGAGCACGACTCAGTTCATCGTGGTAGAAGGATGGGGTGGGGGAAGGCATGTTGGCAGTTTCCTGGATATTGTGTCTCCATTCCGGATCTTTAGGGGCGATGTGGTTATATAGCCTCAACATCCAGCAAGGGCCGGACATGTTATCCCGCAGTCCAGGTAAAAGGAAGGACAGCCCACCGCCAAAAAGTAACAGCCGAAAGGGGAGATAACAACAGCTCTTGGACGAATGATCATCATGATCATTTTGCACGGTTCTTCATGACCCTGTCGCCTCTCAAACAGTTTGTAATACTATGTGGATCGATTTGTCTTCATATAAAGCATGCGCCCAGATATCACCGCTACCGCAACTGAGAACGCTTGGAAAAACAATTGGACAGTCAGCCGAACTCATGCTCTGATTTCGCAAGTTGTGATCACGAGAACATAGCATGACCGTACAGCAACTTGCTAATTTAGCAAACCTGTTATACAGTTTGTGCATTTCATCTGATGCAACTTGTCATGTCAAACTAGAAGGAGATCCGACTGTTCCCGATGAGTTTACCATATGTCAACCAGAGCACATTTTCAATTTTTTTCTGCACGGATTGACAAGTCTGCATTGCGGATGGACCAAGAAGTCCAGAAGGGAACGATAGACGTCTAGAAGCACAGGGTAGTCGGTTGAAGTGAAGGCTTCGAGACAGGGGAACTTGACGAGGGAGATACAGCGCAATCTGCTTACGAGGGTTGCACCGTGTGGGGAAAAAAGCTGGTCAACCTCCTGCAACAGCCGTCATGTGGCTATGGCTACCAACACGGTATACCCTAAACCTTAGATTTCATCGGAGGCCTCCGACAATCGCAGGGAGCGGCTGCCCTTGATCGTCAAATTGTGACGGGTGTGGGTCTTCGGGGTTAGGGCCGTGGAAAATGCGCGGAGGTTTGTGGAGAGTGCGAACAGCGGACTGACCAACATTGCTGTGGACAACGTGGTCCCAAGGACCACCGGATTGGGGCTGAACGTTCGAGCGTCCGACCGGACTTCGGCTCTACGGTAACAGAAAAAGAAACAAGCATGTGAACTGAACCTTTCACAGGGTGTCGTTTCTCGACGCATTACGTTTGGTGGAAAACTGAGTTTCCATCTCTGATCAAATGCCTACGCGGGAATGTATTTGGTTGTGGGAGGTCAGCCTCATTGTACTCGCATTGAATTTTACGATAGCCTGTGAACTTTACCGTGTACGATCTTGTAGCGGAGTGGGTCATTGGGCAAACTCGATCATCCAGGCAGTTCCCCACCCAAAGTGCTGATTCGGAGCAAGTGGAGGATAAAGCTCTATTTTAACCGATCCAAATTGCTCAAAAATTCCTACTCAAAATGAGAACGTACCATTTCAGCGCGCGAAAACGACTCTGCAGAGTACCGACAATGTGTTGAGTTCTTGAACGGTATGAACCAGTGGAAGCTTCATTAGACCGTGAGAGTCGCGCCACCTTCAAGCCATTAGGTTTCTCCATCCAAGATTAGTCTCTGCAACTCCACTGAGTGGACCAAAATCTATCGACATGGACGTAGTCAAGGCAGTGGAGACGTACATTACAAAGTTGGTGTCTGCTTCATCAGCTATGAAGGTTCTCCTTCTTGACACACACACAGTAAGGTTTTCTAGTCCACATTGCTGTTTATTGACTTGGTTCTGCTAGACACCGATTGTCTCTCTCGCCTCGACACAGTCGACGCTCTTGTCGCATCAAGTCTATCTCACGGATCGAATTGATAACAAGTTGCGCAACTCAATGCCTCACATGAAATGTGTCTGTTTCTTGCAACCAAGCGAGAGTAGCATTGAAGCAGTATGCGCGGAGCTGCGTGAGCCCAAGTATGGCGAATATTACCTGTGTCAGTGCGTGGATTCTTTCGGTGAGCCGGTACCCGGGCTAACATTTCTTGCTCGACCAGATTTTAGCAATGTTCTGAGTAAATCCTCAATCGAACGCCTTGCGGATGTAGATGAGTTTGAGGTTGTGCGAGAGGTGCAGGTAGTGCAGCCGATCACTCTTTGCAGCGAGTGGAACTGACGGCTCTACAGGAATACTTTGCGGACTACGCGCCTCTTTTGCCTTGCTTATTCTCTCTCAACCACGTTCCCACTGTCAGCAGACCTCTGTATGGGTCATCCCCCAACAGCTGGGATAACGATGCTTTAGAACATTGTGTGCAGGGAATCATAGCTGTCCTTCTCAGCTTGAAGAAAAAACCCGTCATCCGGTATGAGAAGATGAGTGGTATGGCCAAGAAATTGGCCAATGAGGTTCAGGTGAGCAATCTTTTCGTGTCCCTGTCTTACTATATTCATGTTAGTACTAAGCATCGCGTCCAAGCGGAGTCTGCCTTATTCGATTTCAGGCTTACTCAAGTCGCACCGCTGTTACTCATCCTTGATCGGAGAAACGACCCTGTCACGCCTTTGCTATCTCAATGGACATATCAGGCTATGGTTCACGAACTTCTCGGCATCCAGAATGGAAGGGTGAACCTCAGCATGGTGCCTGATATTCGGCCTGAACTTTCTGTCAGTTCATTATTGTAGGATATCCTTCCATCTTACACGTTCGACAGGAAATTACTCTCACGACCTCTACCGACCCATTCTTTCAAGCACATAACTTGGCAACGTTTGGTGATCTTGGTACTTCACTGATAAATTACGTCCAGTCTTATCAATCGCGGTCACTCGCTCAATCCCCTTCGGCTATTAATTCAATATCCGACATGAAGCGATTTGTCGAGGAATTTCCGGAGTTCAGGAAGCTCGGTGGAAATGTTAGCAAACATGTCACTCTCGTCGGGGAACTCAGTCGGTTAGTCGAGAGAGATCATCTACTAGATGTCGGTGAAATAGAACAAGGCCTTGCGACGAGTGCAGGCTGTGATTTCAAGGTTCGTACAGTGTTTGAAAGTTCGACTTTACACCCTCAACCATACCTTTGAGCCAGACTGTCCAAGCTCTCGTCTCGAACAACGCTGTGCCCGCATGGAATAAGCTTCGGATTGTTATATTGTTTGCATTACGGTACCAGAAAACACAAACGAACAACATCGCTACGCTCATCAATCTCCTCCTTTCCAATGGAGCTTCACGAGAAGAAGTCAGGGTGGGTACATTCTTATCTTTACGTTCAGCACTCATTAATCGCATCGTTAAGCTTGTTTACGTCTTCTTGAATATCGCTGGTTCTGATCAACGGCAAGATGATCTATTCTCGACGGAAACACTGTTAGCCAAGGGAAGGTCTGCATTGAAAGGCTTGAAGGCGAGTCATATTCGTGCTGTAACTGGTATCCACTGATATGTGATATAGGGTGTCGAAAACGTCTACACGCAGCACGCTCCACATCTTTCACAGACATTAGAAAACTTGTTCAAAGGGCGCCTGAAAGAGACCAGCTATCCATTCCATGATGGTGCGGGAGCAAACCTTGGCTTGCAGCGGTCTGTTGCATAATCCCGCTGAATCCCTCGTGCTGACGATTACTCTAAGGCCGCAGGATGTCATTATATTCATGATTGGTGGGACAACGTACGAAGAGGCTAGGACAGTCGCTTTATTAAACCAAGACAGTGCTTCAACGGGAACGCGGATACTGCTTGGCGGCACATGCGTCCACAATTCATCAAGGTACTTCGTGTCGATTCTGGTTCTTATTATCATTTAGTGTTGACCTTTATCAGCTACTTGGAGATGGTTCGTGCTTCAGCAGAATCGTTTCCCAACTCTGTGTATGAACCACCACCTGAATCATCATCAAATGCGCCAGCACTAAACCTTAATCTGGGCGGCGTCAATGTCAGTCTTGGTGGACCGGGTGGCTCGGGGGTATACAGAACGAGCTCGGATAATGTCGGAGTTCAGGCCGAAGGCATCAAAGATGGTGTACGTAGTTTGATCGGCAAGGTGAAGCAGGGCGTGGACAAGATAGGATTGTGATGCAAGTGTACTTGATTGCAGTTATGCAGACTGGATTACTACTGGCCATTGTTCTCCATGAAGGACCGCCTGATAAATTTCGACTTCTGGATACCATATGGATGGCGTGCCTGTCCCAGATTCGTTTCGGAGAGGACACGTCGCCAGATAGTCACGTGATGCAAGAAGTGAAGGATTCAGATTCCCGTTCATTTCTTGTCTCTAAACCCAACGATCCTCGTCCCACGTACTGCTCTCAATACGGTCGCTCTCCTTGACCACGGACTGGTGCGATGGCAAAGGGCTTTCTAGCGGGCCTCAAAGGCATTGACGCTTTTGGGAAGGTAAATCATTGTTTGCTCCTTCTGCTGACACGTCGGCACCCATATCTTACTATGTGTCCACTGCTAGACTACAGAAGACGTGAAAGTGAAGACGCGTACTGGCGCTCTTTGTATGTTTAGCTTCGTTTCTTCGGATTGCTCGACTTACGCCTTCCGGGTCGTAGTGACGCTCGTTTCAGCATGTATTATACTGGCATTCACCACCATGGAATTCCTTGATTACAGGAGGGTTGGGGTCGACACCTCAGTTGTCGTTGATCGAAGTCGCGGACAGAAACTGAGCGTGAGGTTAAACGTGACATTCCCGCATGTCCCTTGTTACCGTGAGCGACGCTCGTTCCTCTTCCTTTTCATTGAACGCTAAGACGTATGCTATCTCGGGCCGTTGAATGTTTCTCCTCTGGCTTTCGAATCCAATGCGCTCAGTGCTTAGCCTCGACGTTATGGACATTTCGGGTGAACAGCAACGCGATGTTTCCCACAACATTGTGAAAAAACGCATTACCAAGAATGGTGTCGACGTCCCCGGACAGCGCGGCGGGGATTTGCGAAATGAGATAGACAAGTTGGCGGAGATGCGCGGGTCCGGATACTGCGGCTCATGTTACGGTGGTGTGGAGCCGGAGAGTGGGTGCTGCAATAGTTGCGAGGACGTTAGGCAGGCATACTCGAACAAGGGCTGGAGCTTTACCAACCCCGATAACGTGGAACAGGCAAGTTAGTGTCCCTTGAGCGGATTTTTGTGCTGACGGGTTTGTTATGCGTCAGTGCGTTCAAGAGGGATGGTCGGACATGCTCAAGGAACAAGCGTCAGAAGGCTGCAGTGTTACGGGACGCATTCGAGTGAACAAAGTCATTGGCAACATCCACCTATCCCCAGGCAGATCATACCAAACTAACAATCGGCATTTCTACGACCTCGTGCCTTACCTGAAGGATGACAAGAATATCCATGATTTCTCCCACATCGTCCACGAATTCACCTTTTTTGCTGATGACGAGTACAACCCGACCAAGTCCAAGATAGGCAAGGACATGAGGAAACGTATAGGTATCGATGGGAATCCCCTGGACAATTTTGATGCCAAAGTATGCTGACCGGCAATGTATTCGTGATTTCTTATTGATCTGATTCGTCTCTAGACCAGTAAGCCTCAATACATGTTCCAGTATTTCCTCAAGGTCGTGTCGACGCAGTTCAGGACACTTGATGGGAAAACCGTGCGTAAAATTCTTAATGGAGCGCCCTACGGGCTAAGTTGGCGCGCAGATCAACACACACCAATATAGTGTCACTCACTTTGAGCGAGACCTGATGAAAGGCGCTGGCGAAGAAGACAAACAGGGTGTTTACACGCACCACGGCATTACGGGTGCACCAGGTACGTGACCAAAAGTTGTGGTCGAGAGGCAAGCGTAGAGCTCCTGCACAGGTGCCTTTTTCAACTATGAAATATCACCCATTCTCGTCGTCCACTCGGAAACAAGGCAATCGTTTGCGCACTTCCTGACATCGTGAGTAATGCAAATTTCCTGGTGATGATGTTGCTCAATTTGTCTTTATCTAGGACTTGTGCGATCGTTGGAGGAGTGTTGACTGTTGCCGCGCTATTGGACAGCGTATTGTTCGCAACTGGGCGCAGGCTCAAAAGCACCAATGGGAGTACAAAAGTGCTTTAGATGCTGTATTAAGTAGGTCACAATTCGCCTCCACATTCGTTGGCTATCTATTCTGCTTGGGATCCCACTGTACATAGAGCACGGGCTAAGAGTGGATCGACTCGGAGTTCTCCATAACGAGTTCGGCCTGAACATCAGACTTTTTGATTCTACCCAGCTCCTCTTGGCTGCTTTGACTGGCAATCTTATCCTGGACACCCCATTTGAGGTTTGCGCGAGGCTGTTCGTCCTCGCTCTCCGCAATGTTCTAGGGAAAGTGGGTCTACAGTGGCAGCGCACGTTGGGGGCGGATACCTTTGGTGGGTTGCGGATATAGTCGTCGTGCATGTTGTGGTCTATGGTCGGAGGGTAATCGACCGTTCGGAATGGCTTTTTAAATGTCCGGTCTTGGTCTGTGCTAGCTGTGCCAGCCTTGCGGGCTGCTTTGAAGGACTGGTGTTGGTTCAACATTTCTTGTCGTGTCTCCGCATCTGATGTCATGTCTTATGTATGGAATCGGGAATTGCCGAAATGTGTTGACCCTATGCCAGCACAATGAACAAGACCCCCGCCACGATCCTGTCCGACGCGCTCACCGCATTCAACAGAGCCGCAACCCTCGCCGTACGCGTTCTTCACCGCTTTACAGCCCGCTGAACTCAGATCTCGCCCAGTTCTCCGCAGCTCAAGATCAGGCGCGCAAGGATGTCACACAAGCAACCGCCGATGCACGCGAAGCTCGCAGAGAACGCGACGAGGCGGTCAACGCCCTCCACGCATCCAGGCTCGAAGAGCAGGCCTGGAAGCAAGAAGCCGGTGTATGGAAGGCCGCTGTGCGCAATGTTTCCTATGTTTCACACGTTCACCACCTCACTTTGAGTCACTCCAGGCAAATCAAGCTGAGCTGACCGTATGACTCTCCTCCACCCCTTTGAAACACGCTTTGATCGTCCATCTGCGGCAGATCAATCACCATCTCGAAACCATCGCCCAATTACGCCAGGAAGCCACTCAGTGGAAAAATCAGTGTCTCCGCCTCGAGGAGACCTCGAGACAGGAAGCCGTCAGCTGGAAAGAACAGTTTCTTCGCGTCGAACAGGAGCGGTCAAAACTTGCCCAACGGGTTGAAGAGCTCGTAGCAGAACAACTGGCCTCGGTACGTTGTTTCGACCCATATGGTATACCAGACTCCTTGAGGACTTGTGCAGGGTGGACATGCCCAAACATCTGCTACGCCGTATACTCCCATGGTGAGGTACTCCGCCATAGGCGACTTGTCTGCATCCACTCGACTACAGCGCTCCGCGCTTGATTCCTCGAGCCCAAGTCTCTCCGAACGCCCTCCAAAATCTGCTGCACCCTCTACGTCCAAGAAATCTTCGGGCACAAATCGAACCCGCCCAGGGCTCATCTTGCAGCTCCCAACCCCAACCTCTGAGCACCAGCGCAGTGCGCGCCAACGAGCCATACAGGAACCTGAGTCATCAACTGCTCACCCAGGATCGATATCAAACGGCACGCGTCACGTACTAGTTCGCCGCGTCCAAGCTGTCGTAGAGGTTCCCGTGAAAGAAGAAAGCGTTGATCGAGAGGTTGTAGGACTGGAGAAACATATTTCAACTTCCACCTCCATTGCCCCCTCAACTTCAGCTTCCACTTCCACTTCCAAGACCCCAAATGTACCCCCCAGAACTACAGAACTTAGCAACGCAACTACACGCATTAAACGAAAAGCATCCGCAAAACGAACCTACGTTGAGATCGACGACGACGAGTCGGAAGGAGAAGACGCGGCCCATCATTCCAAGCAGAGCGATGCAGACGAATATCAATCCGTCTCTGACGGTGACGACGAGTTGCTGATGGGTATCGAGGTGAGTCAACCTCGAGAGTAGAATTGATGTTCCATGTTGACGGTGTCACAGACAAATCGTAAAGAAGTCTATGGCATGAAACGTGTTACGAAACCAAATTCGGTCCAAAGGACAAGTCGCCCTTCCATAGTAGTCAAGAAACGAAAACCACTCCCACCTATTAAAAAAAGTCGACCCTCTACTGTTTCTAGGCCCTGAAGGCACTCACCCTCACGTTCTGGATATGGAACTCGCGTGTCTGTTCACCTGATTTATTCCCCTACTTATGGCCGATCGCCCATACTTTCTTGCACGTCGGAAACACATTTCTATCATCGGTCTCTCGCGCTCTGACAATGTATCCGCAATGTAGTTTTCATTTTCGCAATAAAGGTTTCTGATAGATATTTCGAAACACATGGTTTCTGGATGCAAAATGTCGATCGTCTTAGTTACGCTGCCGGGTGGGAGGGTTTTCGCCGATGAATTCGTCGAACCACTTGAACACTTCATAGTGCCATTTCAAGCTATTGCCAGCATCCAATACCCAGTGGCTCTCGTCTGGGAAGATCACCAATCGGCTAGGTACTTCAAGTCTGTTACGAGGGTATGGTGTTGGCACAAGCGGTCCGAGGAGTCGAGTTAGAAAAGACACGTACTGTTGCAAGGCGTGCCATACAGCGATTCCGTCGCTCTCGGGCAAGCGGTAATCCTTGCTCCCATGGATAATCAACTGGGGTGTCGACCATTTACTCACGGTATACGCGGGACTATACCTAAGTGAATGTGTGGTCAGTGTTTGAGTCCAGATTCTCCGAGGACGACATACTTGCGAGACAGCGCAAAGGATTTTTCTTCCCAGGGACGTCCTCCCCATTCGTGATTAAACTGGGTAGATGAGTCAGCAGGGTCCGAGGAGATTGGATATGAAGACATGTACGCACGAAGAAGAGCTCATCAGTTGCATAGCCGTTGTACGTGGTGTCAAAGACCTAATAAAACGTCAAACCGACAGAATGGCAACACTTGAATGAGACCGCTTACACCATCGTGACAGACCAAGGCCTTGAAACCGAAGCCGAACTCCGGGTTTCCTTGAATCCAACTGGGGAAAGAGTCTGTCGTCAACACCCCTGGAGATGAAGAAGTCGAGTACAGCCTACTTGATGGCGTAACCTCCATAACTCGCTCCAGCAGCAACCGCGCGGTCAGGGTCGATCTAATTGGTATCATGAGAAGCACACCAGCGATTGAAGATCGGATGTGCGTTACCTGGGGATAATTCTCCAACACGTATTTCCAGCCGTTTCTAAGATCCACAAAGGGCTTTCCTCCCCAGTCTTCCTTGATTCCCTCGGTCAGGGCTAAGATGTATTTTTGAGCGGACTGAGATGTCATATGGAGCAGTAAAATGCGCGTACCCTGACCGAAAGACGTGGAACCGGTAGGGTTGATTGCCACGACAACATATCCCTGGCTTGCAAAGACTGGCAGGCATTAGATCCTAGGAGAAATGAAAAAACCAGTGGGCGACCACGAACCATTAGGATTCCAACGAGTAGACCAGGAATCAGCCCAGCAACTTTCAGGGCCTAAATGACTGTGGGTTAGCCGTCTGGCATCATTCTATCGCTGTAAAGCCTACCGCCGTGTATGAGCAAAACGACAGGCCACTTCTTCACGTCGGTGGACTCGTAACCAGGGGGTGTAAGAATCCATCCGTGGATGTCGTGCTCAGCGCCTTTGAACCAGAAATCTTCACCGGGATGAAGGTGTCTGCCTTGGAGGGAGGTAGCTGAGAACTTCGTGATCTGGGTAAGCTTTCCTTGAACGGAGTTCGACGCGTTCTTGGTGATGTCCGCCTCGACGAGTTGGAGGTTTTCGAGAACAAATGCATCGTTCGGGGACGCGAGCGAAGACAACGCAAAGAGGAGGCGACCACCCGAAAGTACTTGCAAACCCGAAGCAGAGTGCATATCCGTCAGAGTAACGGGGGTATTGTACGGCGCGGTGAGTTTGGGATGTGCGGTAGATTTACTAGGAGTCTCAGGGATCGGGAGGGCAAAGATTTTCGCCCTGGCAATGTCTTCGGCGATCATGTAGATGAATTCGCCACTTTCGGAGAACTGGATGGTTGTTTTTTCAGTCATGTTTCCCAGAAAGCAGTACAAACATACCGCCAAAGAACTGGGGGAACGATCCCAGTCTTGAGTGACAGTAAAACTGACGCCTTTCGTGAGGTCATGGATGACAACCTTGGCTCTACATCATGGGTCAGACTTGCTGGCAGAACGAAATGAATTGGTAAGATGACACACCTATCTGATTCGTGACCGTCTTCATCGAGCTGAAGCCAAGCCACCTTGTTACCCTGAGGATTGAAAGCTGGGGCGTGAGTTGCGCCATGTACACCAGATGTAAGCTCCACGAGTTTGGAGCCATCAAAGTTAACGAGGTATATCTATGACCGATTCAACAAAACGAGAGGAAACATCGATATGACCGCACATTCTGTTTCGTGTGAGTTGTTTTTGGGAGCTTGGGATCCTTTGCAGTGAAGATGATTTGACTGTTTGAGATATCGAAATCATCTGTTCCGCCAAAAGGTTCGACGGGCGAACTCTGGGATGACAGATCTGTAGGTGATGAAATTTGTGCGTTTTATGTAGGCAACGTACCAAGTCAGTGCCTTGAAGAACATTAGTGAAGTTGTCCCCGAGGACGAATCTCCCTTGTTGATCCTTGTGCAACGGCACGGTGAAGAGAGACTTGTGCTTGGGACCAACCCAAGTGTCCCATTGGCGCTCAAAGTTGTTATCGTAGACCAAAGCGGAATTGCCACGGTTGTCGTACTTTTCGTCGTTTTCCTTGACAGCCTTCAAATCGCCGTCTGCATGGACGTACGCAGAGAAGACAAGAATGCCAGCAGAGTGCGCATAGCGAAAGTCTGCGGCGGTGGCGACAGGGAAGGATCCAACAGAGATGGACTCGCTAGCACTGATCACATCTTCTTTGAACGTGACTGGGATGGCGAACAACTCTTGTTTCTTCTCCTTGTCTTTGCCTGTCTCTACGACGTGGGCGATGGTGCGAGCATCAAGCCAAAATGCGTCGCCGCCGTCAGGAAGGGGGAGCTCATACGGCTCCGACCTCGCGGCGATAGGTGATATGGCAAGCGACTTGTGGGTTCTGTAGGAGATGGGTCGAGTCCGAGTCAGGAGGAGAACTGGACTTACTTGCGATCCTCGAAAGAGTATCTGCTGACGGAGATGAGTGCCAAGTCACCTCCTGGGTTTGGGAGGGGTGCGCTCGGCCTGGGCAGGGTTAACATGTCCTGCGGGGAGAGAATGTCAGGCGACGATTTGAGGGTAAACTCTGCGGGCATGGTTGTCAGTGGGGGACTTGCGAGGGGCTGCTGGACGGAGAGGCCCAGAAGATGTAGGAACCACATGTCGATGGGACCCGCTCACACAACCGAACTTGAAATAACAACTCGGACCGGAAGCGAATCTAAAAGTTCCCTGGGAGAACGATACATCAATAGATCATCTACGCCTCGTCCATCGCCTCGTCCTCCTGCTCCTCTGCAGATATCGTCCTACCCTCTATCTGCGTGACCAGCCCCGTGTCAGAGTCCCACCGTGCTCTCAGTCCCACTCTAAACACAACCATCTTTTCTCCAATGAGCTTGAGCAACTGTGCCTGCTCGCTCGTGAGTGCTTTGCCCTCGTCACATATCTTGTGCGATGTCTCCAGCGTGGGGACACCCCTCTTCAATGTCGTAGACAGCCCTAATTTACGTAGTTGTGGTTCCTCGTTGTGTGGAAACGGCTCTGGTGGGTCCGAGTATACTCGCATCACAGGTCCCGCGGGGAGTGTCACTGTCCGGCTGGCAATGTTGCCCGTTCGCGCAAAGTCGGCTTGTCGGAAGTCGTCGAACCAGTCGATCACTTCCTGTGGCTCTGAGTCGGTAAATAGCAATCCAACCTGGCCTTTTATTTTCTGTGCGCAATGACAGTCATAAGTTGCAACAAGGAGCCAGATCGATATGACGTGCCTCGGCAAGTTTATGCAGTCCTGGCCGATGCTCTTCTTCTGGCGTATTTCCAAGTGCTTTTGCCATCACCGCAGCCCTGCCAAAGAATATCCGTGCTGAACTTGATTGCCGTCAGACCAGACGTCTCCGTGTCATGTACCATCTACTCACTCTCTCCAGAGATTCCGGACGGTTTTGAGATGTGTGTTGCGCATCGCGCCTACCTCGAATACCCAGCAGTACTTCCATTTTTCTGCGCTTTGTTGAATCTGTCGAGGTCTTACTGGGACGATGGGAACGATGGACTCGGTGTGCGCACCTCGTTCAAGAGCGCATTTTTGTGTTCCCTGGTCTTCTTTGAGACCTTTGTGAGCGACACTGGCTCGAGTCAACGCCATGAATAATCGCAGTCTCTTGATCTCACCGATTTTTGAGCGTTTCGACTTGGGCATGCTGGTCGTGTCGGTAGGCGTGGATTTTCAAGTCCGCCCAATCGATCTTTGCAATGTCGGCAATTTCGCCCGCAGAGCTCAAGGCTCTCGAGGACGTCCTCCTCAATGCCTCTAGAAAAGTCGCCCTTCACGATAGATTCAGGGCCCTATTCGCCCTTAAATCTCTCAAAAACGACGATGCAGTCGCGATCATTTCGAAAGGTGTCGTCCGTCTTCGTCATTCATCTCGTCATCTCGAACCGTGACGTTGCCATCGACAGCCTTTGACGATCCTTCTGCGTTGCTCAAGCACGAGCTAGCCTACTGTCTTGGCCAAATGAAGCGGACATCCGCGTTGTCCGTTCTCGAGTCCGTCTTACGAAAAGAAGACGAAGATCCTATGGTCCGACACGAGGTATGTCGTCCTGCCACGTATCTCTCTCTCTCACACAATCGTGCGGGACAGGCAGCGGAGGCAATGGGCGCGATTTCATCCACGACGTCGGTCCCAATTCTGCGCGAATACCTGTCTGATCCCAATCGGAGCGTACGCGAAACCTGCGAGATCGCCCTCGCAAAGATCGACTGGGATAACTCGGAAGAGGGGAGGAAACACCTTGCAACTATAGAGTCCCCGGATACCATACCGTGCGTCCGTCCCTTGTGATTTCCCCTTTCCTGACGTGCCCACCTGGGGATGATAGTACATACACCTCGATTGACCCTGCTCCCCCATCTTCCCGCCTCCTGTCGGGCCAATCAGCACCCGAAGATGTGACAGAAGCGCATATATCATCACTGAAAGAAAAACTCCTCAGTACCGAACTGCCACTATTTGAGAGGTACCGTGCCATGTTTGCCTTGCGCAATATTGGCACGTCAGCAGCAGTGGATGCACTCGCATCTGGTTTCTCCGACGACAGCGCTCTTTTCAAGTAAGCGAATTCAACCACGCTTGATGTCTCGTCCCTAAGATAGTTACAGGCATGAGATTGCGTTTGTTTTTGGTCAATTGTTATCCGCCCATTCTGTACCATCTTTGATCAAGGTCCTTCGAGACGTGAACGAGTGCGATATGGTGCGACATGAGGCAGCAGAAGCCCTTGGTGGTATTGCAACCCCTGAAGTGCTCCCGCACCTCAAGGAATGGATGACGCGGGAGGATTCACCCACTGTCGTTCGTGAGAGCTGTCAAGTTGCCATTGACATGTGGGAGGTAGGTGTTGAGCCCTAACACGCAATGCTATTTTAACTGCCCGCTCTCAGTATGAAAACTCTGGCGAATTCCAGTATGCCAACACGCTCCAGACGGTACGGACTGTTGAACCCACAGCTGCATGAGATGAATGTCGGAAGCAATTTAATAACTCGTATGTTGTACACCTGCGTCTCTTACTAGACTTCAAAGAGAAAAGTATACAGAGTCGGAACCGAATCCCATGTTCTCTAAGACTACAAGATAATAAGTGAAAACTCAACAGCATATAGCGATAAACATTGGGTCACGATAGCGACGGTCGTGTAATGGGAGACTTCTACTCGGTATCAAACACCAAGGCCCTAACCTCAATAGATTGCCTCTGAGGAGCATCGGCAGGACTTGTGCTGTCATAGAAAGCTGAGTGGGGCGTCAAGCGTGCCTTGTCGACATCAGAGTCGAAGCATTTGATAAGGGCAACTTCGTCTGGGGTCTGGTCAGACAAGTAGTACCATTTGTGTGCTGGATTGTATTTGACGCTGAAGGTGGCACCCTCGCGATGATCATAGATGTGGCGGGTTGAGATGAGGTCTTTATCAGCATCCACGGTGCGGTAGTCGGCTAGGCCGAGAGGGTGGTGGGCCACGGTGTTCGCAATAGGTCTAGAAGATGGATGAGCGGGTGTCTGATGAGACGTGCACACGCAACACACCTCCAGACATTGATGATGCGGTATCGACCTTTGAGAAGCCGCTCAGCCTCGTCTCCGAGGTGATACTCTACGCGCTGGGCTGCCGAGACAAATGTCTGGTCAACGTGAACACGTTGCTATACAAGAAGAGTGAGAATGCTGGCAGAGGACTGATACGAGACACCACTTACTACTGGGGTGCGGAGAGGAGCTTTGGAAGACCCCTTGTGTTCAGCAGGGCTCCGCCTGATGGTGTGATCAAAGATGAAGACTCTCTTAGCACCGGCATGCTTTTTGAGAATCTCCTCGACCTCTGCATAGTAAGCAGACTTGATCTTGTCCTCGTCGACAAAGTCTTTCTCTGCGCTGGGATAGTGGACGAACTGGAACCCGCTGGCGTCGAGGCCCAGTGTATCGCCCTTTCCTCTGGCGTCATGAGCGACTACAGGGCGAATGTCCTGGCCGATGTTGGTCCTCGGAACGCCTGCGGGGGGCTCGTCGACATAGTTATAAGGGGGTTGGGTGTCGAGGGGTTTATAGTAGTTGAAGGTGGTTTGGACGTCACGGGGAGCGAGCACCTGGATGGTCATTGTGTAGGCTGGTGGGTACCATGTGATGGATCCCCTGCGTATTTATAGGCAGTCTGGGAGCTCCATGCGCAAGACCAAGTGTAGGTGGCGTGCTCGGGGCTGACGAAGCTCATCAGTCAGCACTGACGACGGCGAGGAGGATGAGACGTAATGAGGTGTTACTTACAAAGTTGCCCTCGTCCACCGCGCCACTGGTAGATGACCGACTGTGCGATTCTCGCCGTCGCCTCGACGACGCAGACAGTCCGCGCGCTCCTGCAAAGCATGTCGTTTGCCCTCCGCGCCGAGTTGAGCTGACTGGCGATTGCAGGGCTCGTTAAGGATGTCGTCGTCGACAACCAGGCCACTGTCGTGCCGTGGATGATCGCGAACAAGTACTACACAGCCGAGGTCAAATTCCTCGTCCATACGCTCTCCTCGTGGGCCACGATTCAGGATGAGCTCCTGACTCCCGCTCTCCTGTTCGTCTGGAATAGAGGCGAGGTACGCCTCCATGTCCGTCTTTGTCTCCGCGCTGATCTGCCTCCTATAGCCTTATCGCGATCACATAGGCAAACTCTCTCAATGCGCATCTCAGCACGAGTTTGAGGTTGCCCTTGCCATCAGACTCCCCTACACGGGCTCGGCCCTGCCTGCAGAGGCTGAAGATGATCAAGACACAGATGCCTATTTGTCTTCCAAAGGCTTCGAGTTTGTCGATGTCCCTGACATTGAGGTCTCGTCCCCCGATCGTTCAGGTGAGCTTGCAGCGATTTGCTCCATCCCACAATAAATTCACCCTTCCCTCTTAGGAATCCTTGGTGTGCCTCGCATCGTCGATGCACTGAGCACTATCATGTGGCCATCCATGATTCGGCAGACCTTCAAACGGGCTACGACAAGACATTTTCCTATCTCCTCAGATGATTATCACAATCTCGTACGACTGGTTGGAAAAAAAATTTCCGGCAACGACGGCGATCGCATGCAGCGAGAGCTCGAAGAACTCGAACGTTGGCTCGATGAAGATATGTTATCTGGCGATGCAGGTATGCGGTTTGAGGACGACGACCCCGTGCCTTGGAGCACCGTCGTTACTCCAGGAACCCTATCTCCTTCCTCGAGTGGCTTTCTTGAAAGTTCGCGGCCCACCACTCCTAAAGCGGGCTTTGACGACGATTTCGCTTCCTTCGTCTCTGCTTCGTCTCCGAGTTCCACCGGTGTCGCCCCATCTTCTTTGGAGAGTTTCACGTCTCCACAAAGATTTCCACCTTTCGTATCTGCGAGCTTTGGTTCTACTTTTAACTTCAGCTCCGCTTCAACTGGCCGCTCAACTCCTACTTTTGATGATCACGGAAGCTTCGAGGAGACTCGCCTAGCACCCGGCGAATCTTACAGATCCCTTGGCTCTGTGTCAGACTTTGGGGATCCAGACAAGGATTCGATGAATGCCGAACAGTTATCCAACAGTAGTGATGCAGATGGGGACATGCCATCACGGCTCGAAATTGCGGAAACCTCACGTAGGATCTTTGGTGCCGTTCCTGTCTCGCTTTCTCCCGCGCAGGAACGAGGTGATGGAAGCCTCCATCAACCGACCGATCTTGGCGGGGCGCCAACAGGAGGTTTGCCTGGCGAGGAACTCGATGTCGAGATGGCGGACGCCGATCTCGAGCGCTTTGATTTGCAAAGCGTATTGGGTGCGCTCCAAGGACTGAAAGAGGAGATTGCTGGGATGCCCGATAAGGAGAGGAGAAAGGCTGCGGCAAGAGTGGCACTTGGCCTTGCATATGGGCTTGGAGGCGACCCACACCCCGAAGTGAACGAGGAGCATGTCTGATTTACCATTGTCGACGGAGATCTGGGATATCACAGGAAACGCGCATGCTTACTTTTGTCTGCCTTACTATTCTACATCTGCCAGGAGTGATGCTCACACATCGGACCGGCTGATAGGTGCATTGTAAAATACAATCTTGGCCATTGGATTGCCTCTTCCTCCTATGCGTGAAATGAAATGATGAGAACAAACGTACAAGATGATCATTCCCCATCTTCGTCCACCTTTTTCGCGTTACCAGTCTCATCTCTGACGCCCCCCTCAGCGAAACTCATAATCCCTACCAGGTCCAGTTTTGAAACCACATCCTCGGCTTCCGTCACGTCCATCTCTCCAAGCACCTTGTTCACTGCTTCTAGTGTTCCGACCCTCAGTGCATCCTTGAGTGCGTCACTGAACCCTTCGAAAACTGTCCATCGCATCGTCAGTGCTTTGCGCACTTCCTCGACGTCCAAGTCTTTCGCTCCAGGTCCCTCAAGAACGAGGTTATCGGGCGGCGGACCATCAGGGACGTTGAAGCTAATGGTGGAATCGGGGTTCTCGGGTACGAGCTGAATCTGCTCTTTCTGTGGAGTAGAGGAGGAGGCTTCAGTAGCAGCGGCTGCCACACGCGAGACGAGGTGAGCATAAGTATCCTCGACGTCTTTGGTGAAGATGGGCACGGCACGTTTATCGCCTGCAAGCATCCTAGGGTCGCGATGGTGATCAGTCCTGACGGTCACGCTGAAGGAGTCAGGACGCACTTTTGGAAGAACAATCTGACTCCATCACGGCCTAATTTGTCACAGTATTGCAGAAGCAAGCTTTGGTGCACGCATTGCTTGGCATATTTCTCGCGTCCATCCGTCTCTGCCTGGAAGGCGGCGACAAGGAGAGCGTCGGATGCACCTGGAACGACGACGTCGCGATTGCTCTGTATGAAGGCAAGAGATTGGGCAAAATCCCAGAGCGGCAAGCGAGAGAAGCGGGCGAGGGATGGCGTAAGCTCTGGTAGTTCTTCCTGTTGTTCGTCCTCGTTGGAGGTGTCTGCGGTTGAGGGGGGAGGATCTGCAACCGCATGAGAGGAAGAGGCAGCAGGGTTGAGTACTTCGTAGGTTGTCGTCTTGGTTGTCGGGGTCGTATCCGAGATCGCATTTTTGATCGGAGGCGGGGCAGGTTTGGGAGGGACGTACTGGGCCAGGGTCAGTATGGCAGAGAAACTGGAGAGTGGTCAAGGCACCTTGCTTTCCCAACCCTCGTGGATGTCGTCGCTGGTGATGTGTTTCTTTTGCTCCTTGATTTCAGCTGCGAGATCAGCCCCGAGCTCGGTCGTGTGCTCTGAGAGCTGGGCGATGTGTTTCTCCATGCCATCGAGGACTGCTTTCTCCTGTTCGTCCTGTGGACGCGCCTTGACGGTGTCGTAGATCTGGAGAAGAAGGGAGAGGATCATGGCGTCGTATGTGGGCTGGTTCTTTGCGTTGGTGGGTGGTGCCGCAGGAGAGGGGTTTGACTGGAGACGGTCGACGAGATGCTGGAAGAAGGGGAGACCGGTCAGCGACTGGCCAGCCTCAACGTCTTCTGCGAGATCGCTGACGGCGGTGGGGGGTGCGCCGCCGATGCGTTGCTTGATCCTGACGAGGCGGGGATGGAGTACGTTGTTGCACGCGATCTCGGCGTTGAGCGCCTCAATCTTGTGCTTGCGGGCCTCGCGTTTTTCGTGAATGTCGCGCTGTTTCCATCTGATAAGTGAGCGTTTGTCGACGTTGGGGTGGCCTTCGATGTCTGAGTCGTCGGACAGCTCGAGTTGGTCCCACTTGGAGTAGTTGAGAGGCATCGTGGGCGTCGTGGGCGAGATCGTCAGCGGTACCGGGTCCGTGCGAGTGGCTGATCCATTTGGGGGGGTCGTTTACGTCTTTGCTCTCAACACCCACCATCCACCATGGACACCGACGTCGAGCAACCTCAGCCGGCCCCACAAACGTCCACGCCAGCGTTGGACATGGCCTCCTCCCTGCGTGAAGCCGCCCTCTTGTCCAGAAAGCGTCGCAGGGTTGGGTCTGACACACCCGCTCTCCCGCCCCGCTTCGCTCCAGAGTCTACCCTCCAACTCGACTATGACTACGACGTTCCAGCAGCCCTAAAACCGTCCCCGCTTTCACATCCCACAGCGACAGAACCCACAGGACCGACAGAAGACATCGAGGACGGTCAAATTCGTGAAGAGGGCGAAATTAGCGATACCGAAACTTCTCCCCCACGACAGTCGCCCACTCCGCCCCCGAGGTTGAGACCACGCCCATTCAATCCCCAACCCCAGGAATCTGCAAGAGCTGAAATCCCACTACCACCGTCCGCTATCGAAGCCTCAGCAGCTTCTCCGCTGGAACTACCTGACGCCCAGGCATGGCATCCTACCAGTCTCGAACCCCTTGTGCTAGAGACATCTACCTACCGACTGGATACTAATCATGTCAGACCGGGACTCTCCAGTTCGTCGTTGGTTCTACAACTCTCGCCCTCGTTGCTCATTTTTTGTAGTGACTCAAGATCAATACAACACCGCCAAAGACATCGTCCTTGACCTCCTTGGATGGGGCGTTCCTCCCGAATATCTCTTGGAGTGCGGCTTGAGCCGACATGTCATCTTCTATGTGTTTTCGGAACTCAATCTACGGCTTCCAAGTAATTTGGATACAAGTGGGCTCATTCCGTACCCAACACCTGAGATGCTCGCACTTATACCAATTTCTCCATCCTTGTCCACGCGCTCGTTGCACTCCTCGTCTTCTACGATGCCTCCTCCATCTACTATCCCAGCCCGAGTCTCTCTTACCGAGCGCATGAGCATCGACACTCGGATGTCTTCACCGGACTCTTCTCCGTACATCAAGGCTGAACCTAGTTCACCGTCATCCATTGATCTCTCCAATTCTCGTTCATTGCTCGCCATAGAGCAACAACGACGCCAAGAGCTTCTCGCCCGCAAAGCTGCGATCGCCTCCAGAAAGGCTCGACAAGACCCCCTCGGTTCCGTCACACCGTCCAGAGACCAAGATGATATGAGCGCAGTCCCTGCCCAATCCGTTGACGATTTTTTGAGAACGATTGAGCCTGCCCCGCAACTGGGTGCCTACGACGACGACAACCTCAATCGAGGATCCTCTGTCAGCACAGCTTCCTTTCCGGGCTCAGAGCGCATGGACGTTGATGACCCGGTTCCTGGTCTAATCGGCGCATCCGGGGATACTTTCGCTTCCTCAGCTGGGCCTTCTTCCACTCAGTCCAAGCCTTCCTCGAGCACAACCAATTATGACGACCCTGACTCACCCGTGGCACTACCTACCGGATCAATAGACACAGCTGGCCCCACCAGCGATGGCACGGAGGATGGCCCGGCGACGTCTGCGCACATGGCTGGCTCAGGCTCACTCACACCTACCCTTCAAGACAACCCGAGTCACCCAAGCCTGGACGGCGATAGCGCCTATCCACCACGCCGAGGCATGAAGCGTCCCGTGGCGGCTGACTTTGTGGATTTTGATAGTGGCCCAGGACCCTCGCGTGGTCACCCAAGTTCATCCACCAACGGGTACTCCAATGGAGGTTCGTATCCCACCCCTCTCATCAGGCGGAAAGCCGGTAGTTTCGCTGGAATTAGTGGCATGCGGCGTTGCGTAATCGAGTTGAGCGACAGTGAAGACGATGATGCCAATCAAGTGAGGGGGGATCATGCAGGGCACAGCGAGAACCGGGAATATTCTCCGGCGGTCACTACAGCATTTACCACCCGCGTCCCTTCGCGGCTCACCGCGACTCCGACAATGCCTTCCTCTCTGGGGTTTTCGGGTGTTACGAACGGCAATACGGGGCAGCAGTTTCCCACCACGTCTCCCGCGAGCAATGCGCTCGCGGAGAAGGAGGAAGAAATAAAGAAAATGCGACAACTCATTGCTCAAAGAGAAGAGTTAAGATTGAAGAAGCTTGCTGCTGTAGGTACTCGCCAATCCTCGCCCAAAAGGTACTTAATGGTGCTCGTAGATGTCTGGAAAATCAACACCAGTGACACCACCCACCGTCGAAGGCCAGACGTTAGAAGGAACAGTGACGGTAAAACAAGAAGAAGCACCGATGAGTTCATTGGGTCGCAAAGATTCATCGACGTGGCTCCCTTCACGAGAACGGGAGAACAGTCATTCTTCCATCCCGGAATTGACAACAAGATATGGTTCGTGTCGTTTGCCATTTCATCCACCCGCACTGGTTCAGACGTACACATTCCACATTCGCTTATCACGGCCATCTTACACTGGTTTTGAGTGCTCGTTAACCCTTTTTGGATTCAGGCATATCGGTAGCAATGGCCGATGGGAAGCTAGATGCTCTGTCCTCTGACAACTTGGCATCGATTCGCACGTCTGGCGCGTCTGGCCCCTCCGGTAACAGAAATGACTTGTCAGCCCAAGAAATATCCACCATTGGTTCTCTCTCTCGGTTTTCCGCCAGTCCGACTGCCGGCTGATATAACTTTTTGTTCTTTTCCCCCCTCTCCTAACCCTGCTGTGGTTTTTCACTCGTTTTAAAATCTACCTTGATTATATTGTTGTTTACTGTCGTTCATACCCACTTTTTACCCTTTGATTTCTCATTCGTTCTTCCTGTTGGTTATATGGGGTCCTCATTGGTCCGGCTTCACTTTCATCACCGCCGGTGGGTGTTTGACTGGGGGGTTGCAGGGCGCGAACTTTCCGATGAGGACGGAGACTCTGAAGATGAGCAAGGTGTGTTCGTCTTTGTTACTCATCTTTGTCTCCTTTCGCTCGCGTCGGTGCTCACTACCTTCTTTTTGTTTCCACCGATGTTGTTCCCTCTGGCTTCCTTAGAGTTGATGGTTACTGGGGAAAGACAGTACGAACAAGTGGCAAGAATCCGTTCCTTTTTCATGTTGACTTGCTCCCCCTTTCCTGACTCCGCCCCCTTTACTTCTCCCCTTTCCGACTATGCGACACCGTATTCATATCTTAGGTTCCCTCATCAAAAGAGGGTATTGATCAAGAGTCCTTGGCCGCCGGTGATTCTGGACTATCATCGTCGGCACAGGTGCGTGCTCCCGTTGCCTTGTTATGGAGGCCATGTGGCCTGATAAGTCAATGGATGCTGATGTAAACTGGCGGTTGCTGTTGGCGATAGGTCTTCCGGCCCCAAATACCGCAATCACGAAATAAAGCGTGTTCGGAAGTCTCAAGATCTGGCTTTCCATTGTACGATTCCCCTCTCTCTCGTTATCCACTTCTCCGACTTCGATCCGGACCGGACGCAAATACTGGGAATACCTCTTTTGTCCGCTCGCAGATTACTGCAAGTGCTCATAGTACCTACTCCCCTAGTGTACCTTTTTCGTCTCCTATTTCATGTGTTCCAGGCGCTGTGTCCTCTCACTCTTCCTCTCCTATCCTTCTACCAGACCTCAAGCAATTGAAGGAAGCGGTGCTACACCGTTCACTCGCAGAATTGACTAGATGCAGTGCGGATCTTCGGGTGTGCCCATATGAGGTGCCCGGTGGTGGTGTTTGCCGCGACAAGGACTGCGAAGAGCTGCACCTGAACGAGGTGACCCAAGAGCCGAGCGGTATGTGGTGGAGTTGCTTTATGAACGAGTTGACTGAACATGTCGATGGTGGCTACTGGCCGCGTGTTGCGTGCGGGAATGCAGATACGGAGATTGCTGCATACGTCCATGGGATGCTTCCACCACCATGGCACGGACGGTGCGACGTGCGGGCAATTGAGATCGCACTCGAGGGTGTTCGACTGCGTGGAAGCGCCACAGACGTTGACAGCCGTGTCCGGGAGGCGCTTGGTGGCCTTGGTATACCGATGAGTTGACTCATGCTGACATGAATGGTCTCTCGCCTGGCCAGAACGTGATCGACACCCGAGGAAGGATCGTTCGAATGTCAAAATGCAAGGGGAAAGGACAAGAGCGCTCAGCGCCACAGGAGCTTGTACATCCTGAGGAGGACACGATATATTTGTTGTACTTGTCTTTGCGCTTGGATTGTTTTTTTTTTGTTTTTGTTTTTTTTTCTAATAATACCTTTGATGATGATCCGAAAAAGGAAGGGAAACCCCAAAGGGAAAGTGTGGGAGTGGCGGCTGCGGAAGCAGATGTTCCGGGTATTACCGGGATTGTACCTGACGGTGGAGATATACTCCGACGAGCCAAACAAACAAACACAATTGGACCAGTCTTTTTTTGATCGTCCAGACTGAGACTCCACACGCCCCCCGTTGACACTCCCTCCCTTTTCCACCTCCTTCCAACTTCAGCGATTCCTTTTAAGGACGCCCTCCGCACCACCGCCCATCGTCAACTAAAGGCTCTCCCCGCCGTCTATTCCGACGACGCACATAGCCAACCCTCAACGCTACATGGCCTATCGCCATCTCCCTTCTGCTGCCAACTCCTCACCATCTTATCCGTATTCCAAGACCGCGGCCCATCACGGTCAGCAGCCTTCCCTTTCCGGCCAAAACATCCAGGACGACCCTGCCTCATCCTCCCCAACAATGCGTAAGCGCCAGCGCACGGGCCTCGATATCGCCAACCCTGCCGTCCCCGATCCCCAGCAGCAACCCACACCCCAGTCCGCCCAGCCGCCACACCACCAACAACCTCATCTCCCCCAGGGCGCCGTCCCAGAGGATGGCTTCATCAACGATCAGGACGCTGCAGAAAGCGCGGGCGATGACGACGATGAAGAGGAAAAACCAAAGGACAAGAAGGCCGGAAGACGCAAGATTAAGATCGAGTTTATTCAGGATAAATCAAGACGTCACATAACATTCTCCAAAAGGAAAGCTGGTATGCGATCACCTTCCTTTGCCTCTCGTGTTTTTTCCTGACAATGCTGCTTCACTTTCGCAGGCATAATGAAAAAGGTATATCCGTACAGCGTGCCTCGCTAATCGCTTATCTAACTTTCTTCTATAGGCCTACGAGCTCTCCACGCTCACGGGCACTCAGGTCTTGCTCCTCGTCGTCTCAGAAACAGGTCTCGTTTACACTTTCACAACCGCCAAACTACAGCCCCTCGTTACCCAGCCCGAGGGCAAAAACCTCATTCAAGCTTGTCTCAACTCCTCAAATCAGGGTAGTCCTCATGGCGCTCCTATTCCGCCCAACGTGCCCGTCAACACACCCATGAACAGAGCCACCCAGTCCATTCCTATGCCTCCTAGTGGCACTACCAATCTCCCTGGTGGTCTCTCCATTCCAGGCGGCCCCGTTGGCGCCCCTCCCCCCACCAAAGAGGATGGCGATGACGAGGGCGATGACGAGGTCGCCCATGGCGGTCGTGCTGCCTCCACTGGTGACAAGCGTCGTCGCCGCGCTTCTACTACAGGTACATCGGCTCCCGGTCGCGCTGGTCCCGGTTCTCCCCAAACACCCAACAGCACCATCCCTCCTCCTCTGTCCATCCCAGGGGCTTCGCAGCATCAGCCCACAACCCAGGCACCGCCACCTCCACAGATCTCCCTCGGCTCACCGACGAGCCCACAGCAACAACATTCGCAGGTGCCCTCGTCCCCGCAGTATGGCCCCTCCCCAACTGGTGGCTATGCTCCCCATGGTCAGCATCATGGCCACCACGCTGGAAGTCCCACCGACGCGAGTATGTACGGCGGACACATGATGACTGCCCCGCCTTATTCGTACCCCGGGCCCGGTGGCCCAACGGGACAGGGTGGTCAGCCCCTGGGTGGCCTTGCTGCTCAGCACAACCATTGGGCGCCACCACCGGCCGGACATTATACAACGAGAAGATGATGCATGGGATGGTCGCATTTTTTGTTCACGAGTCGTTTTACCCGCTTGGTCGGCGTTCTTGTGTCGATGTATCCTTTTTGTCGAAATGGGTTTGCAGTCAGTTTATGCATTTTTTGCCCTTTGGTCGTTCTTCTCTTGCCTTGACAACTTCTTTATCACCTTGACTTGCTCTTCTTTTCCGGTACTTACATCCGTTGAAAGTGTACGCTAATCAATCAACGCCCTGCACGACAGCCAACATTACGTCTTGATTGCTATGTAACCTTTGTTAGAGGCTAACCTACTTGTCTCTAAGTTAGTGATGCCGTCGATATTGAGGTCATTACACTACAACCTGAGTACCATATTGAGGACACATTATTTCCGTTGGTAGAACCGAACAGCCATGACATTGAACACGCTACCAAGTTTGCAACTGCGACGTGCGGCATGTACTTTTCTGTCTACGTCGATCGTTCCAATATATATGTTTCTTTTCTTGTCTTTAGCCCCAGATACGCCGAATTAATTAGGGCTCGCCAGCCGACTTCGCGGAGTGAATCTGAGCACACCGATTTGTCCGTCAACCTTTCATGGTGTTGCCTCGATTGCTTCCATCCCGGCGGTCCAAAGTCACCTTGCAGTACCAAGGTTGTACCATTCGAGGAACGTCGTGTCCAGGCTTAAGACTCCTTGCTCACACAGTCCATACTAAGCGAGCTGGCCAAAACGAGATTCTTTTACCTTTTGCCTCGCTGCGTATTCGGTCCCACCGGCTACATAGCTTGGGATACACGAGTATCGAAGGCTCCTGGGCCCCGTACTAGGCACACAATTTGCTTGGTGACTGCTTCCTTTTGTCACTTTTGCGCGATCCGAGGCGGCCTATCGATTGTTTCAGAATCTACCATCAACAGCCGGATCTCTCGCGTATTCAATAGCCAACGCATGCTGGTATCCATCGCCTTTCAATTGTTTCTCACGGAATCCGGTTTCCAGCAGCATCCCGATTTCACCTCTCCGTTGGCAGCCTGGGCATATCAACATTGACTACGATAGTGCGGTCCATCGCGCGGAGGCCGGCTCCAAATCGACCGCTTGTCACCCCTTGCGCATGGCCAGCTGCCCGCTTTGCGCCCACATGCAATTAGCCCATTGTCGGTAAGACTGGGGGACCTTGCGCTCATCTCGGCCGTTTGTCCTGACTGTGCCTAGCTGCCTTGGGACCGTGAGAGGCAGCGCTCACGGGCGCTGACATTATCATTGTCAAATCAAGCAGTCCATCAAGATACCGCCCTGTACCAACTCTGAGAGCATTTACAAACACCGATCATCGATCGGTGCCGCAAACGGGAAAAATACATTCGGATGGGCTGCGATGCGACCACCATCGATGTATGTATTCGCCACTGCCAAGGGTCCTGTCATGGGATGACATGGGTGGCTGGTGGGGCTTTACAACATCCCGATGCGCCACCCCGTGCTTCTAGCTCTTGGTACAGTCATCCACTGGGACTTTACACAACAAATTTGCGAGTCGCGCAGGAAGCTCGACGCCACAAATAAACTAGATCGGACATGTAGGATGTATGGTCCTGTAACATTACTACTAACTTGTAAGGTCTAGAATGTCGCGTCGTGCTGATCATGCAGCTAAGTGAGGTCCTACTTTACATGGCATACCATGCAACAAGCGAATGCACGGTCTCATTATTTTATTGCCAGGCAGAACGGAGACACTGAGAACTGCTGTAGACTACGCAGTCAGATAATATCCCTCATATCTCCTGACTTGTGTTATCCATCCTCGCCGGATTTCACGCACAAAGGGGGTTTGTTTAAAGTGCCGGTGATCGATGACTCTTGTCAGGGGTCATCTTCTGATAGATGCATCCAAGAATCGGCCGAGCTGTACGCGTCATTTTTTTGATCCCACCTTGGAGCCGTGTCGGCTGAAAGCTTACAGGGAACACATGACCATCATTATCGGTACTTTCGATCTGCCCAGGTTTATTCAGCATCGTGCTTCGGATTCTCGGTGCAGAGTATTGTATCCAAGTTGCTGTGGTCGTTTCCTGTGACATTGCCATGTTGATCTATAGTTGCAAGCCAAGCAAAGGCACGGAACATCTTTCCCACAAATCTGGGTGGCCAATCAGAGGTAGAGGGGCAGGACAGATAAGATGTGGCTATTCTCAGCACCGTCGGAATGCTCGGTCGCCTGCAGCAAAACATTTTTCCATGCAACGTGTCAACGGATACTTGAACCCTGCCCATGATTGAGTCACGAGTGCCCCATTCAGCGAAGAGCATAAAACACGTTTTCTAGTAACATACATGTCCTAAAATAGCGAGTTCTCTGAATGGAATGTATGTATGTATGATGGCATGCCTCTCGAGGATATAACGAATAGGGCTTTCATCATCATCGCCTCCGACGGGCCGTATACACAAGATTCCGTCAGGACATTCTGATTAGCAAGCTGATAACGATGGCGACGCGAATGTGGAGCGACTCCTAACCTCCGGTTGCGAAGCACTGCGACATGCTTGCATAATGACACCCCAACAAGAGACGTCATTTGAATGGTCCGCATCCCTGAATCCTGTACATTACGGCAATATTATTGTCCATCCGAACAGGATACGACGCGGAGCAAACTCAGGGGGGGACGATGCCACGGGGTTGCCGTCAGAGCGCTTCCATTCCATTCCAAGGTTTGATTAGCATGCATATGGTTGCGGTGATGGAGTGAACAAGAAGGTGAGGTACGAAATTTTATGATTGGTTAGGCTGGCGGGTTTGTGAGACAGATGTGCGGCCTCGTGTTTTCGTATCGGACCACAAGATAACCTATCGACGATGATCATTCCCCGTGATACACGGCTGTCCCAGGACAGGAGGCAGAAGGTCGGTGTGATGGCGAGTGGCAATTGGTGCCAACTGGCGCGAAGGGCCTTCCCAGACACCGATCGCGAGGTGCTCTGCGTTCCGATCTAACCGGTTACATATAAAAACACTCACGTCATGTTCGGACTTCGGGGCTTCCATGTGATGCGAGCGAAAAGCCAGCATACGGGTGCCGTCCATATTCGGCACTCGTGGCCGAACTGTGGGGGCAAGTGGGAGCGTGGGAGGATGCGTCTGGCGCCCAGTGCTTTTATTTTAGAAAGCTTTGATGTTTCCAACGTTGGTAAGTCAGCTCGTGCACGAGGCATCAATGGAGCATCTTTCCTAGACGGAATCCGGTCAACAGAGCAAGGCGTCGAGGTTGAGGTGGATGAGCATCGGCCATTCGCCGAGTTTTTTCCCTCGACGCTTTTGGGAAGAAGGGCGATCCAGTCCGCCTCGCCGCAAGAACGGGCATGGTGGGTTCGGAGGCAATTCATGGTTGTGGAAAGAAGAAAGGGAAGAGCGCAAGCTCGGATCGCCGGGGGCTCCTCCCGAGCTACTCATGCGTAGCACCCCTTTGGACGGCAGACGATGAGAGGCCTCCTTTCTCGTGTTCCACCACGATATCCGTGATATGAGTTAATGACCGTATTGGTTTTCTGCCATGAGACTCTGTTCCTTGCATGCGCTACGCCACGCCATCTGCTCCCTGGAAGCAGCCAGCGTGACAATCACAAATGTTCAAAAGAGATTCGCGATAGGACGCGCATGTGGACGGGAACGGCGAATCCACTGATTTCATTTCAACATGAGGAAACAATGTTACCCGAGTAAGGTGGAGTGGATGGCTGCGTGAGTTGGCAATCAACCATGTGTACCAGTCATACCGGTCATCGATCAGTTCTTGATTTAGTGAAAATGCACAAACACCACGTTTACTGAACAAACTCATCTTATGCCTTCCCGAAGTAATGATTGAAGTAAGGAAGTGTACTGGATAGTGGCGGCGGACGCTGAGCTTGATGAACGGCGGATGGTGGCTCCACCGTACGCGGTCAACGGGCTATACCAAGCACCAGAGGAATTGTTTCATGAAAGCAGTCAAGGAAATAGCTCACTAGGTCGTGAAAACCCTCCATATTAGGATTGGTATTGGAGTTAATAAAAACACATGGTAAATGTGGAGATCCATAAGATCAAATATGCTCGACTAAATCTCCGCGTCAAGGAAAACCTGCAATGCTGAGAGCGGTCCAAAGCCGACTGCTTCCTCGACATGGCGCAGCAGCGGAATGAAAAGTTGCCTAGCAGGGCTGATCATAGGCGGAATCATTAGGCCGCCAGCAAGTCCTCTGCTGTACCATGAATCCACTGCGGAACAACAATAAAAAAAAGAGCCAGGTATGTGAACATCCAACAAACATACCTAATGGTTGGGCAATCACAAAGATACAAAAATATACCCATAGCCTTCCGAAGATCCCGCCCACCCGTTTTCCAGTGGTACGATGCCACATCTTCTCAAGCAAAAGTAACAGCGGTTGTATCATGAAGAACAGTACTGGAGGCCAGCCGAACCCCTTCCCAAGCATGTATGCTGAGTATTCGTGGTACATCCCCGAGGCAAAGAATGTTCCAAACAACATCCCCATATCCCCGGCAAGCCATTTACCGAAAAAGCCACCGTAAACAAAGAATGTCTGGCGGAGCACCTGGTGCCATCGTTTACCCCAAAAGATGTGTAGAGAGTCAGAGATCCAAGGATTGTCCATGAGCGGAGGCCACATTTCTGGAGAGCTAGAAAATGCCATGAAAGCGAGCAGGGTGATGATACCATGCATCATTTCAAAACCAGAGATGAGACAGGTTCCAGCGGCAAGGTGGATTGCAGTGGAAAGAATGTATCGCTGTGGGAAGGGTAGGTTTTGTTTGAAAATCGTCCCTCCGTGTGGTGAACCGACTTCTGGTATTAGTTTGACGAGTGATTCCAAGACATCGAAAAGAAGGAAGTGCTTGAGCGTAGATATGGCAGTGGCAAATAGGAATGCAGAGCGCTCAGAGGGCCGTGTATCTCTTGGAATGTACAAGTTAGCCCCAAACTGCCACCCCAGTCCGCGCATGGTCAGCGCTACTTCAAACGAGTCGTGAAGCCAAGGAGGCAATGTCGTCCGTCCTGGTCGTGTTGTATGCAAAGAAAGTTTCTTGCAATCGACAGATGGCGTGTCACCGTCGTGCGTGCCATTAGAGCAGTTGGACGATTTAGACAATACCCCTGGCTTCGCTTCGCCAACCTTGAGCATTCCGTCTCTCCTCCATGCAAAGTCAATAGCTTTGCCACAGATCAACTCGGCAAAGAGACCTATGACCAACCATGTCATGTTGCAGATTGTCCTGGGAAGTGCGACCTGACGGAATTCTCACCTTGTCCCCAGTTGAGGGTACTGAGTGTGGGGTCGGTGTACACGAAACGAAAATATGTCCCAAATGCAAGGAAGATCACTAGAGGGAGGAGCAACAGCCGCAGGTAGAAGGTATCTGGACGTCTGGAGAGGTAGGCCATTGTGAAGAAGGGAATTAACGGCATGAGAAGATGAGGAACGTGGTGGAGACGTATGGGTATGCGGTCTTGGGGATAAGGTATAATCGTTCGATATGCATCGTGGGCGCTGCGGAGAGAAAGTGAGAGCGAGAGACGGACAGAATATGAGCCTTACACCTGAGAGAGGAACAACCACATGATGATTCCCAGCCAACTTGTCACAGTCTGACTGTGCGACCCAACTTGAAAGTCAGCAGAAACGTGGTATCTTATCGATCTTATCCGCAGGTCTACTCAGGACGGTCATGAAGTTTCCAGTACTCACTGTCTTTGGACGATCTCTTCTCCTGATCTCCCTCGAGGTCGCTGCGAATGCCGTCTGCTGGGCTATCGCGGCGCGCTCACACGCAATTTTGGGACTCGCTATTCTCGCCTGGGTATACATGTAAACTAATTTTGTAAGCCATCTTGGTTGATCTTCCCTGCAGACAATCGGCTTGAGGCATGGTGAGCGCATCGTCGCATTTGTCGACTGATCTTGTGACCAAGTGACATGGCAGCGCTTGATGCGGACCATATCAGCATCACTAAAAACATATTTTTATTACATAGCTTTAGAAACATATTATAAGCTTGGCAATGGACATCAATAGAGTCATTATGGCAACCAAGTTTATAGAAATATGTATAAGAATGCATTGTTACCCCCTCCTGTGCAACTGGTGTCCTAATGGCAGCAGGATGGTTGATCTCTCATAAAGTATTGCGACTGAGAATTGTGGTCACAATGATGGTTGATTATAATACATCAAATTACCTCATCAACCGGGTGTGCTATGCCAGCGCTAATATGCATTAAATCAACGCTCCAGTGGTGTCTTCTAGACCCCGGCTAATGAACTTCTTGCTGAAGACCACCAAAGTCAATGACCAATCTTCTTGCTTACAGTTTGGCTTCCAGTTCCGTGTTGCGCCAGTATCGACAACCCCAGTCATGCAGGCTTACTTCCGCCAACGCAGTAAAAATCAGATAGGCAGCAGTGGGAGGAGCAATTCGACCTTGTCCATTCAAATGTGTCTTAATGACATGTGCGTGTGAACTCAATAGTGTCGAACCGGATGCGCAAGGACACCCAGAGCGATACCGTCGAGCTCTCCATTTCGTGTTGTCTCAGTATCGACAACCCCAGTCACGCAGGCTTACTTCTACCAGCTCAGTAAAAATCAGATAAGCAGCAGCAGGGGAAGCAATTCAACCTCGTTCATTCAAATCCGTCTTAATGTCACATGTGGGTGAGCTCAGGAATTGTGAATAGGACGCACAAGGACACCCAGATCGGTAAGAACGCACCTAATTCCCCGGATCGCCCCAATCCATCCTAGCAGAGAGTGATGCTCCTTGGTCTTCAGGGCGTCATGTTTTCACAGCTGTCAATGACCTGGACTCGGAGCTACCGGCGTAGCATTATGGCAATCCAGAGCCAGTCTATCATCATCGGGCAACTTGAAGGCAGACTCGCACGAAGGGGCAAAGCAACCGCACAGATGTACATTGACTGAAGGACTGTTACAGCGTATATAACTACTGATGCATCACTGGAATCGCGTCAGGGCATCAGCGAGCGGAGTCGAACTCCATTCCACACTGTTGAGCTAGACTCGCAGCCACAGAGGTGTTCTTCAAACACTGTGGCGCATATTCTGCAACCTTTTCAGGCCCAAAGATGTTCCTTAATAATCGGTGTTGTTGAGGCTAGTGAACAAACAGTTACTGAACAGACTTACTTGTTCCACCAGAGCAAGGTTTTCTCAACCCTTGTTTTCGCCGCCTCATCCCCAGGACATTCAAACCAAGCAATGATGTTGTTGTAGAACAAGTCACTGTTGAAATTAGCATCGGTATTTCGCCAGCTTGACACGCTAGATAGCGCGAAGCGCAGCTTCATTGTAAACGGGTTAGAAGGTTCGACAAATAGTGTAAAGCGCCCCTTACTTGCACAGTGATGTATGCTATCGCCCGTGGCTGCACTGCCTTCATGCCTAAAAGCTCAGCCACATGCGAGCGAGTTCGTCCATGACCGTTAGCAGCATCCATAAGCCTCTGGCGCTTGCAAGGTGACTCTGATTCGTCAACGTCGCTATCGTCCGATTCACCGTCTGATCCAAACTCGTCTGGAGATACCGAGCTGGGTGAAGTAAAAATATGTTTGAATGCCTGTGAAGAGTGCATGAGTGCGACAAGTTATGTGGCGGTAGAATGAACTCAATTACCCTCACAAGCAAGTCCCCCTGAAAAATTCCGTCTGATGGGTTATCGTGATCGAACTTTCCATCCTTGAACAAAAACCTTGGCCAATGGTACGAAGTGACCAGAAAGTGTGGATGCAAGTTGCGAATGTTCCTCCGGGCACTGCGTCCGTAGAAGTCAGTGAGGCAACCGACAATAGGTGCAAAAGCCTACGCTGGGTCGTCCCAGTTGTACTCGATGGGACACAGTAACTCCCCGGTGGTTTGGTGAAAGAAACCGCGGCGTGCCTTGGACTTTGCTTTAAGCACGTGCTTGGGAGGGGGTGAGCGCTCGTTTAACCAGTGCGCTACCGCAGGCTTCAGTGATGCCGTGTCATCTGCGCGGGCTCCTTCGGCGCCCTTCCTCAGCTATGATTAAATTAACCACACTGCTCTGACTCTGAATAACTAAAGAAAAGTTGTACCTCTTCGTATACCTTAATGAGTTCGTTGCCATCCACATCAGATGCTAGAAGCTTTCGAAGCGACGGCACCCATCGAATAAGTTCTGCGTAGCAGCGATTAAGGCGATTTTGCCTAACAAAAGAATGGTCAGTGTTCTATGCCCGACCCGAACACGTACTCTCCAGTTGCACGACTGGTGGGTTCAAGCAGCCTACGATCGTGTTCATCCACCATTGACTCAATTTTATCGGTAAGCGAGACCAGCCGTCGAATAGCTCGTCCTGCGAGACGATGAGAGCCAGAGCGAACTTTCTGGCTACGTGAAGTGCCACATAAACCGGAAAAGTGACTAAAAGCAAATACGTACTTCTTGTTTGCTTGACGAAGTCGGTTGTTTTCTTCCTCTAGGTGAGCGATGTGCCGCCGAAGCAGGATGTCAGCAGCATCGGCGTTGCCACTAGCAGGATCCGCGTTGTTGTTTCTAGAGCTCATAAGATGGGGTTTTCGAGTAGTTGTAGAAGACTTGACGGCTAGAGAGTCCCTTTTAAGCACTGCCCAGACTCGGAGAAGTTGCCGATGGATTTGACACGAACAAATCGGGATAATGTTCTCTTGCTGCCATGATGGGGTCTGGACTACACCGTAAAGTGGTGGAGTGGCCTATCTGAATGATCCGGCCACGACTCAGATGATCCGGCCACGAGCACTAGTACTTACTAAATGGCCGCCAATGTGCGGAGCGGTTTTGACTGAACTGGTGGGTAAGTTCTCTGGTACCGTTCAATTTTAGGCATGTGCAAGTCTCAAGTATTTTGTCAACCCACCATTTTACGGTGCCTGTGGGTGCCAGCGAGATCGCGCACTCATTGATGAGATTCAGGGTTGGTGGGGATAAGCTTTAGCTTAGTCACTGCCAGTGAGATCCCTCCGATCTGTTGAATGATGTGGAGGGTGATTTTTGATGAGATTCTACTCCAGCACCCAAGTCTGATATGGGTTCGGCGCCCACAGGTAACACCTTGTGACAATTTTGATGAGTGTATTGTATGATCAGAATAAAAACGAATGACAGGTTTACTAATGGACGATGAGTCAATGGGTTGGGCACCATCCGCTTGGCGAGGGCATCCACTGCCCCTTGGGTTACAGGATCGCCCTTGACCACATCCAGGGCGAGACCAGAGTCGACCAGCAACTGCCAGTGGGAGATAATTTTTGGGAAGGACTCGGGATTTGACGGACGCGTGACGAGGTGCAAGTACCTGTTCTTTATTCTGTTGATGAGAGCCTGCATGTCTTTCTGCTGAGGGGTTGTGGAGGGAGCAGCAGAGGGGAAGAAGGAAGTTGAGAGAGACTGTGAAGTTCTGAGACCATGATGGTGAGAATCGTTGCTTCAATATGCGCTCTTGATGCAAGTTGAGGAACTCAATGATGTTGAGCGGGATTTCCCCGGGCCAGTCCCTCTCCTCGCTGAACGGCTGAACGTATGGATTCATATGCAAAGACTCAGACGATACCAGTACACAGCAGAGACATGGTCGGGATGGTCCTTGGGAGGTATTTCTCATTTACTACTATCATCACTAGAGGGCTGCAAGTTCTGATCTACATAACGACACTGCACTCAAGGAGATCCTTGAGCTCGTCTTGACTGATGATGTCTGCAACTCTGGCGTATGGGTTAGAAGCAGAATGTGCACTTCACAAGCTGTCGGCATACCTGCTTCCCTCAATCTGCAAACCAAAACGAAGCCCATCTAAGGATATTTCGACACTTCGGATCTGATAGAACGTATCGACATCTGAACTTGGTTCAGAAAAACGGAATTTCTTGTCAAGAATGGCAGGTCGCGACGAGAAATTGAGCAAACTATCTAATATGGATGATGTGATCCTGCAAGGCTCGACTTGGGAACTTGGTCTCTCGACGGGCGGTAGAGGGGGCGGGCGGGCAAGGCCACGGAATCGTCCTTGCCGCCGGGCAAACTGTTGTCTGCGTACAGCTCTACCAGTGGATCAGTACCACTATATGGTGAAGTTCGAAACAAGGAATCTGACCTGAGCGCATTCGTTTTCTCTTCGATCTTGCGACACTCGACATAAGGCAGGCGGCTGAGAATGTCATGCTGTAGTAACAGAAGGGTATGCGCGGCACAGCAAATCTCGAGGTGGCTATGGTATGGTCATCACAGGTTAGTACCAAGGTCTAAAACCGATCGAACACTATTCACTTACTCTTCTGCACTAGTAGCTGAGCGACGGATGATTGTCTCCATCTTGTGACGCAAGTCATCTCTGCCTAGGCGATCAAGTGACGGCCACTTGGTTTCAGGCGGCAGAACCCGACCTTGGTCGATAATACGCTGGTAGGCACCTTCTGATCGTGGATATGTTCTGATGGCTGCAGAGTGTTCTGCCAGCACATTCATATAAGCTATGGTTTGCTTTGCCATCGTGTCAGCATCAATGCCGAATGAAAGGGAAGAACGGGGACGAAGCTGTGCGCTCGGAGGTTCGAGTGTACAGGACGTTCCAGACGAACGTGAGGAGATATATGGCCTGTAGCGTCGAGGCATGGTGGGAGACTCGCAGGTGAGAGGTGCACCGAGGTTGTTTAAAGGAAACACGAAAATCAGGTGACCCGTGGGGGCTTACATAATGTCGCGTAGCAATCTGCCAAAACATGGTCGTATCATGATTCGGATACTACTTGCGGCACCACCTGGTAAGGAAGCCAATTTGGTGGTATCAATGTTAGTCATTCAATTGGGCGATAACTTGAATTGTCACATCCGCTACTGTATTAAATCTTGATAAAGTGGATTATCATATTGGCACCGTAACCCCAAAGAATGTCAGCCCCGCATCCAAGTCCTGTCAGCGAGAGCACGCTGGCATCCGAGTCCATCCTTGTTGATTTTGAGATCGAAACATTTACCCCGCATGTTCTCTACCCATCTCTTCACGACTTCCTGGCAAAACTTGACAGTGCGGAGCCACACCGCAACTGGTTGAAGCTCTTTCTTGTGCCGCTCACAAGATTGGGTGTACGGCACCTGGATGACATAGAACTTGTCTCACCCGAATACCTTTACATCCTCTACAAATTGCCTCCCATCATCGTTATGGACTTCTTTTCCCGCATCCATGACACCATTCAGACCATTCACCACGCTCGCCCTTTGGTTGAAGCGAAGAACCATGGGCAGAATGTTTTAGGGTATGTAAACTTTGAATCAGCTTATACATATCACCACCCACCGACGTTGATGCAGAAGACTCGGAAACGGAGCTCTTTGTTCATTGTAACTGTGTCACGGTTGGTGTAGGATAGATGAAGTATATCAGGGGAAGTGAAACTCGCCTAGGGTGTACAACATCGTACTAGCAATTTAACTTGAACAGTCCTTGTGGGCGATGCAGTGTGTGGTCGTCACCGTCATCTTCATCACGTCCTCGTGCGTGTCGACTCATCGTTGTTGACCTGGAAGTGACGACTCGGAAGGAGAGTAGCGGAGGTGTCGCCGACGTTCTCACCCGGGCCGATGTCCCATCAAGTACCGCGAAGAAAGTACTAGTAGCGGCAGCATGCGTTAACGGCGCAGGGTCGTCCTTGTTAATATCACTGCATTGTGCGCCAGGGTTGGAGGAAGCAGTGGCAGCACACGGCAGCGCGTCACAGTGTTACTTCTAATTTCCAGTGGTGGGCGAGGGCTTGGGGAAGGACTCGAAGCAATTAGTATCATAGCACGGAACACGAGATTATTGTACTCAAGTTGTCTTAGGCTCCGTCCTCATAGTAGTGTCCGAGTCGTTGTTGTTGTCGAATAGAGAGACAATGCCAGTGGTGGCAACAGTTGTGTGGGCCGGGCATGTCATGGACTCGGAGGTGCGTCGATGGGGAGGACTCTCCGAGTCTGGGCCGGTGGTGGTGATATCCGAGTCCTCCATCCGTCGAGTGGGGTAGCCTGCCAGTGAGCAGTGGCATGATGTGACACGTCCCCCGAGTCCTCCGAGTCCTTGGCACACAACGCTGTCGTTGTCCTTGATGAACGGTGAGAGTGTGTATTTAGCAGGGTCGCACGCACGGGAAGGTAGGCTACCCTGTGTTTGGAACGGCGAGCGTCGACAAATGTTATGTTGGCGGCGTTGTAGTAGTACTCTAGGGCATGGCAGCGGCGTGTGTGCCAAATCAACCTCCATCATGATTATACATCTGTTGTTACATTATACACTGCCGATGATCTACTGGTGTTAGTTGACATCGTGCCTGTGACTCCATCGTACCCGTAACTCGAACTACAGCGGTAACAATGCAGGAAACTGCTTAACAGTGGGGAAAACAGGATCTGCTAGCGCCGTCACAGTTTGCCTTGAGTTTCATATTAATAGGAGACAATGATCAAGACCATACCTTCTTCTCGCTGTCGGACAATCATCTCTCCAAGCTTCCAAATGCCACCAACAGAAAATTGTGCACAATCTGCGAACTGCGCTGAATTGAATACGACAACTTTACGATCCAGGAGCCCTCGTTCCAGCAGGAGATCGTAGATTACTTGACTGTCCTGGTATGGCATACGCCACAAGATCACCAGTTGAAGCTCATGAAAGGCTTGGAGCATAAATGCGAGGAGGTCGGTATGGATGTTGTGTTGTACAGATGGTTGGACAGGGAATGAGACGTGAGTTAGTTGAGTTAGATATGGAAGACCTAGGTAAAGGCCACGCCTCGCGACCCAACCGTTGGTCAAGTGAAGGCGTTTGATGCGCTTAAGAAGAGGCAGGTCGGTGAGGGAGACCATCGGGCCATAAAAGACTGATGCGAGGTCCAATGATAACGTTGACAGCCGAAGGGTATTGAGAGGTTTGCGAAGCGGATTTTGATTGTCTGGCAGGTCAGTAACGATTTTGAGGGCCAGTTCTTGCAACCCCTGGCAAAGCTGGAGTATCTTGGCTCCTTGCTCGGGGGTAACCGATAGTCGAAGGCTCAACACCTTTACAGCAGTGCTGGCGAATGCTGGCCGAGACTGCAGGGAGTGTATGAATGACTCTGCCATGGGCTGGCAGTAAAGGTCCACCGTCTCATACAAGAGCGGCTCTATCCTATTACATATGGCCGTGACCTTGCGGTTAGTAGCTTGAGCCATCACCCCAGTGGAGTCTGGGTCCTTACCAATAATGAGCTCGTCTTGAAACGAGCAGGAAGTGTCGCATGGACCCAGAGCCTGAGTTTGCACTCGCTAGGCGCAAGATGTGACGCTCAATTTCGTCAGGAAAACGGGAGATGGGGATAGACTTCTGATCTGACTTCAAGTTCAACTCATCAGAGAGGGCGGAAGACATCCGAGTCATAGGTGGTTAGACTCACCATGATACCTCTGGGTTCTAGCAACTCGAATCCGTGGCAACACGACAAGGTTGGGGTGACGAGTAGAAATGTTAGTATGTCACGCTACCAGACCATGGATCCAATCGAGTCCTGCCAGTGACGTTAACTTCAAGTTTGCCGCCTCACATACCTTTGACAGTCTTCTCGGATCACTGCGCAGTGGAGAGTGGAGCATTGATCTGACGGCTAGTATCATGTCACTGTGACTCGGACGGTGCCATACTGGTGACTATAGATCCGATCAAGTCCTGACGCTAACCCCAAGTTTGCCGCATCACATACCTTTTACAGCCTTCGCAGGTCACACTGCGTGGTGGAGCATTGACCTGATCGGCCAGTGGCAAGACGTTATGGAGGGCCTGTAGTAATCTGCAGTATGGACAAGGTTTTCCTGATGTTACCTTCGCCTCACATATCCTTCCTAGCAATCTCCGCCGATTCAGATCGCAGAGAAGGCAGAAGACATCCGAGGTAGGTGGTTAGACCATGACGACACCTCTAGGTTCAAGTTCTAACTAGTAGTGACTCAGAACTTAAATCCGGGCCATGACAACGTGACAATGAGATTCAACTTGCTGGCAGAGGGGCTATGTCATGGTGACAGTGACCGTGACACTAGTAGTGGATCTAATTGAGTCCTGACAAGTTAGTACCTTCGAGTTCGCCGCCTTACATCACAAATACGGGCCCAGCCGGGTCTTTGCGGTCTGAGTCGCCAATCACACCACACGGTGGAGCATTGGCCTGGGTGTCCTGTGGAGTACGTGACCATATCACGATATCGCCCCTAACTTGAAGGTTTGTTTTTCTGATGTTAACTTTGCAGTCTTGACTCGGAGTCGCCGATCACACCACACGGTGGAGCATTGGCCCGGGTGTCCTGCGGAGTACGTGACCATATCACGATATCGCCCCTAACTTGAAGGTTTGTTTTTCTGACGTTAACTTTGCAGTCTTGACTTGGAGTCGCCGATCACACCACACGGTGGAGCATTGGCCCGGGTGTCCTGCGGAGTACGTGACCATATCACAATATCGCCCTTAATCCGCAGCAACGCCGACAACTTGAAGGTTTGTTTTTCTGACGTTAACCTTACCCCACGCATCCTTTACAGTCTTCTGAGTTCGCAGGTCCGAGTCAGTGACACCATACAGTGGCGCATTGAGTTGTTGGCAAACTTGAAGTTGGGGCAAAGATCCGAACCGGTAACAATCTGCTAATCTTACTCCAACTTAAGATCACTTTTACACTCCAGCCTGGCCAGTAGTACCGACAGAAATGGCAGCTGTGACCGTCCCAACGAGTATATAGTATGTCGGATCGCTGTTATTTTTCCTGTAACATGGACGCTGATAACAATCTCCCTCTTGTTATTCCCAACCAACTCTATGAGAGGCTCCAGGACATGGATCCAGAGGGGGCCTATGGCATCTCATACGATGTCTACACGGGAAAGACAGAAGATGATCTACCTGGAGGGTGGAATGCACGTCGAGGTGAGTCGATACATGCTTACGTTTATTACTTCTACTAATACTACTTTACTCTGTTTCAGCGGCCACCTACCTTGAGCTTCACAGAATCCTGGGGGGATCGGGCTTTTATCGTGTTCAGTATTCCGACTGGGCATCTGATGACAGCGACGCAGCAGATACATACTGGACAATGCTCAGCTTGCTGCGGATCCGTCCTCCCGGTAAGCTGGAGTCTACCATCAAGGGGTTGAAGGCCCACCACATCCCTGCTTGGGAGCTGGACATCACGGAAAGTATCCAGCTCGGTGGCATATACGCACCAAATCTTCGTGGCCCCACACCAGCCCATCTTGTTCCCGGTAATGTACTTGCCGTTGTACCAGAGGATCTGCACCTCCCAGAGTTTACGAAAGCGTCACCTAATGCTTTGGACCTTGAGAATTGGAGAGTCTCTCCGTGACCTACATGTTCTCAAATGCTTGTCATGTACTTGTATTCCTTTTGTTTCGTACTACGCACTGTCATCGAACAAGAATCTGAACCGTCCGTCTGTAAAAAATGCTATGTCGACCATTGCTGTAACTATTGACTCACACAATGCATCAATCAACTCCATGCGTACAGAAGGGAGAGCAAATCTATATTTCCAGGTATTAAAGTAAACAGAAAAGTCACATGTAAGCACGTCACTACCATCATAGAGCCTAGTAGCACTGGCAAGGCAGGGCGCAGACTCGGACACGTGGTTAATACTAGCGGACAACAGATGAAGAATAGTTACGGGAAACCAGCATTCAGGCTCGAATAGTCACGGTCGGAGTCGCAGTAACGCGGGCAAGGTGGAGGACGAGCATTTGCGCTCAAATGGACGCGGCAGAGGTGCCAGCCTGGGATGCGTTAAGACAGTCCGCAAAATAGTAGGTACGGTGAGAGTGTGAGACAAGACGGGGCACTCATCTACGCGTTGTGGCTCGATGATCCGTTTCGTTCGCCAGTTTTCGAGGATCTGAAGTTCATAATCAGTTTGAGAGAGAATTAAGAGAGAATGAGGGGTTGCACCTGTTTGGTGCGCGTGAGATTAGGTAGGCATTGTCCCGGCCCAACGGGGGCGACGCATTCGACGATCTGGCGGAGATTGCAACATAGTCAACGTGTAAAGATGTATTGAGCTGCTTGTTACTACTAAGTGTGGCGCGAAATGTCAGCGGCTTGAACAAAGAAGGGTGGATGAGGCGGAAGGTGGATGTACGGAGAGCCTGAGGACTCCGCAGGTGGCGGTTGGGGCACCTTTGCAAACAAGGACTCGGACGGCCCACAGAGCAAGTCGAGAAAGTCGAGCATGTTGATCTCGGATGGTCAATCGAACCCCCGGCTCCGAGTCAGGCTGGAAAGACCGTCCGATTGAATGGCCATGGTACTCCCCGTACCCGCGCGATACCACGGTCATGTGACCCGTGCGGGCGACGCGACGCGCACGACGACAGCGCCATCATCGGACTGCTGTAGAGGGGGTCTGAGAGGCAACTTTGCGGTACCTGGGATAAGTACCGTACATTTTTGAGAGAACATGCTCAGGCTAGTGGTAGCAACCTGAACCACTTCGAAGATACCAGTAGTACTGACTTAGGTTACAAAGTAACGAACTAGCTCCAACTTGAACTTGAAGACTGCGTATTTGGCCTAGAATGAAAACTCTGCCGGGTCCGACTCGCACTCCGAGTCATCGTCTTCATTGTCGGAGCTGCAAAGGGACTGATCATCACTGGCAGGGTCCGACTTGGAGTGCAAACTTGACTCAGAATCGTGGTCCGAGTTTTGGCCCAGGTCCTCTGCGTCCGAGTCCAAAATTGAATCATTCGCTGAAGTTCCCCTGTTAGCACCTGCAAGCTCCCTATGGGGATGAGACGAACCCTCATTCTCCGGCTCCTCGTCAACCTCTAAGGCCTCGTATATATCTGACGAAATTCGATTGAACTGGACTCCAAGTCCATGCCCAACGCCGAGTCCCGCAAAACGAGCAAACATATCTCTGTCTACAAAGCTTCCGTGAACATAAGCAGAATGTTATTACGAGTGGGATGGGAGCTCACATATTTACATAGGACGAACCCCAGTCGTCTGTCTCTCCGGGTAATCGTCCAAGCGAGGGACCAGGTTTCATTAAAGCCGCTGTGCGTCCCCCAGCGAACGCTGGGATCAGGTGGCAGGCTCGAATCACTGAGGACGGGTCAAGAAATCCAAACGCCAGGTCCTCATCAGTGTCTGGGATGAATCCAACTTTCGGAAGTCGCGCGTGCTTAAAGCTCCAACTGTAGTTGGGCTCAACACCCAGCCACCGCACCCAAAGCACGTCCATCTTGTGAAATGACGGATTCTTGGACCGTCGACCAAGATAACAAGTGGGAATCTGAAACGCACGTAGAGCTCGTGCATACCAGAAAGGGTGCTCTCCGTCGTGCGAGAGAGTCATCACATTGCAACTGCCCATCGTGGAGAGTGAATCTTCATCGCGTCGAATATCGTAACTTGTATACGCAACCCGAAGTCGTTTCGGTGTAGCAACCTTGTTCAAATTTTCAATGAGTAGCTTGTTGTGTTCGTCATCATTGAAGCATCGCTCATCCCCATCGTACTCATAACCATGTATGCGGGTGAGAAGATGATTTTTTAGCTTCGGAATGAAGTTCTAGAATGAAGGGCTTCGCTCAGTACTTATAAGATAGGGCACGTCCAAAATGCATCACCTTAGTCGCAGGGTCATTACTATTATTGGCAAGGAGATTGGCGAGATCAGTGTAGTTTTGTGTTGAGCTTGCCATGACATATCGCAGCGAGTCCGGAATCGGGGTGTCGAGTTCACCGTCGTCTTCTAGTGGGTGGCTTTCCTGGTTTTGCCGCCTGATATGTGTGCATCGCCTCTCCTGCTTAGCCAATTGCTCCGGCACCGTTTTCTTGTTTGTGTTAGCATAAAACCTCTTTATCGTTTGGTGGGCCTGCTCTCCCTGGAAACATATCAATCAGGAAGACACGCGGAAATTGGGGTAAATAAGTACAATTTGCGTTGTATAGGAATCTGTTGTGCCAAACGTCTTGATGGTTGTCACGTAATCACCGAGAGCGTGCAGTTTGTACGTTGAAAGATTGAACCTTTTCATGCGCGGGGCAACGCTGACGCTGCTGGGTGCTTGCTCTCCCCTACCACCTGCCGGTGCATTCTGCCTCCGGAGTCGAGCTTGAACCTCCCCTGGAAGCTCCTTGGTTTGAAATGCACTCGCAGTGTACTGTTGAAAATTTCGCAACTGAGACGCCAAGGATCGGAGGGCGGAACACAGCAGAGTTAGTGAGTCGTCTGTGTGCAGCCGAAGCTTGGCCAGAGCATGCCATTCAGCTAAGCGGAAAAGGAGGATACGGATGATCTCGTCGTGTTGGCTTGGGAAAAGCCCTTCGAATGCTGGGATGGAACACTTGACAGCGCATCAATACTCCTAGCAACGGACAGTGCATCAATTACGACTTGGACTCACTTGCAGGATATCCTCAAAACGGTGAGCGACACAATGCTTGAAGTCCGCTACGTTGTCTGGGAATCGGCGAACCGAATTGGCGCCGAAAGGAGGTGTTTCAAAAAAGCTACAAATAGCGCAGGCTGGATCAAGTGACATACGGCATCAGAGTAGAAAGTTGCTCACCGATTATTGAGAGTCCAGACCCTCCTAGGGTCTATAGAATACAGTATTCGAACAAGATGCATGAGAACTGACTTCAGAACCCCAAGCTCGAATTCATGCAATAGGTCGACAACCAAGATAGGAAAAAAGTTGAGTCCTAGTGGTGAGAGTCTCTCCACAAAAGCGTTCTGCATCGCATGATGAATCCGAAACCGATTGAAAATTGACTAATAAAGTGAACCTACCACAGTCGGCACTAATGAGAGTTCCTTGAGCAATGCTTCAACAGCGGCCCCTTTGATTGGCACCCCATACTTGTAGATTAAATTCCGCGCCGCTGCGATTTTGTTTGTGAAGTATGTACGAGCATCCCTGACCCTCGCAATTGCATCCGTCAGCCAACCCAAACGGTCAAATAGGGAGGCGGGAACAAAACACCGTGGGCAGGGGCAACGTCCTTTGTCCCGGATAGTTGCGAGTATCACCCTGTCAAGCAGTTTAGATTAGTCAATTACACAGCTTGGCGAACATACTTTTCAGGGTAATCAGCAGAATATGTGAATATTCTCGGAAAAACTCGCCGTTTCACGCCGTCAAAGCAAGTAATAACAATGCCATTCTTGTACGCATCCAAGAAGCTGTCATCAAGTAGGGTCGCCCAGACAGCATGAACGAGCTCCCGTCGACAGTGTGTCAGGATATCATCAAAATGTTTGCGCTCGGGATAGAGGTTGGTAAGCAGCTCCTTGATGGTTCCCGGCAACTGTACAATAAAATTTAAGTGCCTTTGGCTATCAGCGAGGAGCATTACTCACCCTTGGTATAAATGCAATTGGATGGCATGCGCCCGAACTTGGAGACGCCCGCATATACTTGGAGAGGTTTCCAAAAAACATATAGATGGGCCAAGCATTTGCTTGGCCAAACTGAGCTAAGTGCGTTGCATCAGACCAAAACATTAGTCCAGCAATGACTCGCTCAAGCTCGCAACCATCCTGTCGTTTTTCCTTCTGCAAGTCATCATGAGCGGCCAGCCAGGCATCTGAACAATAAAGCTCATCGTAAATTCGTTGCTCCTTGCCAGTCGTAGGTGATTTCCAGACCCGTTTGAAAGGAATGAGGTGGAATAGCTTTGATGTCGATTCAGCAAATGCTGCCTTGATTACAGAAGTGATGGGCCGGTGCATAAAATTGGGAACAATGAAGGGCCGTCCGTTTCCATTTGGATCCTTCTCCCTCGTTGGAACATGAATTTGAAGTGAACTCTTTGTCCAGCTGTCGCATTGAAAAATGTCCTCGGAGTGCTGTTTCATAGCAGCATCCAGCCGTCGACTCTCCCTGGATGCATCAAATTCTTTGAGGTCATCAATCGTGAAGTCATCAGCGCAGATGACGTCTTTGACAAGCCGTGTTATCTCTGCGTCAGATTTTTGGCCACCTCCAGAGTGTTTCCAGCTCATCATGCGCCAGATCGACATGTTTGACCATGGCCAGGGCGGTGGTTTAGTTCGGTCCAGCACATCACCATAGGGGCGGCTGGAACCAACAACTCTACGATTTACGAAGTTGGAGAGCTGGTCCGTGGACAACAGTGCGTCAGGATCATATGAAGGTCGGTCACGATAGCGACGAGCGATTCCAAAAGCATTGAATGCTGTCTGAATTGAGTCGTGTACGATGAGAAGCACGCGGGGCAGGCGAGGGATTTCTGCTGGACTCGGTTGAACTAAAGAGGTTGGGGGCGGAGCCTCTGGAAGTTGGTCCCTGTATCGAGCTGGCAGACGGCGTGATCGAGGTGGGAGATGAGCCTGAAAGCCATTTAGTTACCTTCATTGCTCATTATGCGTCACCCACGAATAAACTGACACGCTCTGTATTTCCTGCAGCTCTTTGGCTTTCCGACTCGGACCCTGGTCTGCCAGCGGGCACAGTGACCTCAGGCTGTCTTTGAGGCTAGCCGCGGTGGCCTTGAATACGGGGCTACAACATAAAGGATTGAACAAATCTTACAGTGTCTGGCTCCTCGGGGCCAGTGCCAGCTAATGCTATCGGAGGTTCCTCGAATTGGCGCGTCACTGGCAGTGCTGGCTGAATTTGGCCTCCAGACTGAATTGACGTTTCAGCATCAATTAGAGGAAATTCAGAAGAAAATAAATTTACTTCTAGAGTGCTAGTGCCTGGGGCCGTAGCTGCCACTAAACCCGGGTCCCAACTTGAGCCAGACGACGTTGGGAGCTCAGGCTCTAAATCACCTGGGCCATAGGTGCCAGTGGCGTCGTGATCTTGGCCAACTTCCGAGTCAGGTTCAAGTCTTCGTCGCTTTGCGCGGCAGCTTGGAGGGTCTGGGAAACTCTCAGGATCAACTCTTGAGAGTAAAAGTACTTGTCGTCTCTGTTCGATACGGTGGTGCTTCCAAGTTGTGCAGACGTCTTGGTGGCGAGAAAGATTGCGGGGTTCTGCGAAGGAACGCCCGCACGCATCAATGCATTTGAACCGATGATTCATAAGGAAGATGGTCACGAGGGCAAGGACAGAGTATATGAAGTAGCGTATTATCATTGGGAGTATCGCTGAGTGCGAGAGTAACTTGAAGTCCGAGTCTTGGACTCGGAGTACTACGTAGCCTGAGGCCCTGTGACTCGGACACTGCCAGTCCGACTGGGCAATTGTTTATTGTTTAGCCATGTTATGACTCGGAACAGACTCGGAAGCCATTGTCAGACTTCATGATCGTACTAGTGTCACCTCCCTGCCATAGTTACCAAAACGCATCAAAGTACTTCTGCAAGTCGACCAGTTGAACTTGAATCCATACCAACCTGAGCGGTCAGCTGAGGGACTCGCAACCCGTGAGGGGTCAAGTACATCTACCGGTCGATTTCTGGCAGTGAACTTCTGCCAGCACCGCGACAGCCCGCCTTGTCTCATGACAACGAATTTCTCGCAGCTGAGACATTTCTTCTCTCTCGTTCATACGCGTCGCTTCCGGGACTCTGAACAGAACTCAGAGAATACTTGTCTTCCCTGAAGGAGGAGTCGGTCCTTTTGACCAATAACGACTACGAGGATTTCGTCAGCCTAAGCACAGACTTGCAAGGGGAAGGTGCGAGGATGAGTAGGCCTAAAGCCTCTCTGAACGTTTTCAGGGAATAAATGCAGGTATGTGTAGACATGCAAAACCACTCGTATACAAACCAAAGCATCAGCAGGCTTCTCGCCAAGCCTCCAACATATCCAAGATGCAATTCAGGCCAAATTGGATGCGAGATCAAAGCTGCGTAATGAAAAGGTCTATATTCCTTTCTTACTTCTGCGTTAGCGGTAGCATGGTGACTATCCCTTTCAGGCGTTGCTTCATCATCTCCTGAAGATATCACGTGTCTCGAGTCTGCTGCTGACCTCGAAACCCAATCATGTCGTGATCCCTCCTGCTCATCTTTCACGGGCGACCCAGGTCGGTGGTGGAAGGTACATTGACCCTCCAGAACATGAATTATCTTGACCGACTACTCTACATCAATGATAAAGTGCGGTATGTTTCTCGCCACGCTCATCGGGCAAGTCGTTCTTCATGGTCACTCATTCGCAGGCGCCGTACCTGTTGCCCCGGGAAAACCAAACAACATTAATCGCCACTTTGGAGTTTACCTCCCTCTCTCTCCAGACTGCAGGTTCATCAATAAGATATCTCAATGCGGTGCCCGAGTCGTGGTGCCCCACACGAAAAACGGAAGCAAATCACATTTGGAGAGGTTCCTGCCGATCTCAAGCTGCAACCTGCAATGTCTGGGTAATCAAAAGTGAGGCGGTCCCTACACCCTCGAGGTGAAGAAGCCGAAAGGGGTTGCAATACTTGCTGACGGGAAATCGCGTACATTTGCCTGGACGAGAAAGCAGTCGCGTGCTGTTTTCGTTGCGTCCTCTTAGCATTTCGCATGTCTTTCTTTCCATTGATGAAATGATTTTATTTCGCCGGTGTAGTGTTGGTGAACAACAATCGTGAGCAATCCATCTTTTGCGGGCTTGTCCAGTTCTCTCTAATTAGTATCGGTTGGTTGGAAGAATTTCCTCTTAAGCCAGCATGCCTTCACAAATCATTTTACACTGACGCTATCTTCGCAACCCTTTCCACAGACTAGGCGCACATCTAGTACGGCATTGGTCCCGACCCAGGTATTTATCACATTTGTTGTTCTCTTTTACCCTGCTCGATCGAAACCATAACGCAGAACATGCCCATTGATCAGACGTACGCTAGTGCTTGTATTGGACCAAGATGACTACGACGCGCGACTACTTATTTTATCTGACGAAAAAGGAAATGCCGTGGACAGACTCTCTAGCCGCCATAGCTTCAAGTTAGCGTAAACCACTAGTACGCATGTCAACCTTTGAAGTCGGAAACCGGAAGTCGCTTCGGCAGGGAAACAAGGTCCTAGTAAGTGGCAATACAGTTCCTGATTCCAATGCTGTACAATCCAAAAGAATTATACCCAAATTTTTCTAGAACGAAAGGTAAGTTCATTTGAAACTCGGAGTAAACTATTACTACTAGTAATGGTACCCGTTTCCCTAGAATCGCGCGAGTGCCTCCGAGTCGCCGCCCGATCGCGATCGCGGCCTCATGTCGACACTGAAAAAGGTACGTCACTGACAGCACTATTGACACCACATACTCAACCTCAGCTACGTGTAGATGAAAAACTGGGCGTTTTCCCTGATAAGATCGCCCCTGCCCGAGTCCGCGTACGTCGATTCGCCGTAGTTCCATGCTTCTTGCGGTTTCTGACAGGGATCCTTGGTGTAGTGAGCCCTAGGTCGTCCAAGCTTGCGGTCGCTCGTTACAATCGTATACATGTCTTTCTTGACCATGTACCTTTTTGTCATCTGCGAAAGCCTACGAGCAATGCAACGTAGCGGTGTCCCGTGTTCTCCGAACCATATAACCATACCAAAAAATAATGACCGCAAAAGAAGCACTCCGGACCGCAGAAGTGAGCATGCTTTCCATACTTACGTCATCATTGTACATGCTTCTTTTACTTGTTCAAATCAAATTGTAGAGATACCAAATTTCGACTACATACTAGCACTGCGGAAACGACAACTTAATAAGATGAGCGTAGTCAGACCTTCTTCTCTTTGTAATCCTAAGTTAGCATACAAATAGACAGAACCATAGCTTAATCCGAGGGGTTGAACATGATAGGGTGGCATTTGACCCGGCCATTCGACCTCAAAATTGTAGGTCTGATTAGTCACTGCGAACAAATCCAACCCAAATCCGCGGTCATTCAAGAAGCACTGGCACTGCTAATCATGCCCGTCTTCATTCTGCCTATCTCTATGATCATTCCTGTCGCTATTCCAAGCTTCTGATTTCGACACTAATCGTACCTTGGAGTTCAAACGTTCATCCCTCGGACAGGTCAGTTGTTCCTTTTTTTGCGTCAAGTCCCTTCAACACCAACTCGCGGCCACTGCCATGAGCTCTGCAGATCCAGACATGACTGTGTGATAGATACCGCCTCTCACTAGCGGTGCTCGGTTCAGCTGTCGTTCAGGCTGCCGTATCTACCCTATTATCCCCGTGACAAGTCTGGGTGAACCTTGGATGAGCCTGAGTGCTCTATATCACAAGTCTCATGCTAATCACTCCCAATCATCTTCGCATATCGCGGTCTGGGAATGCTCATGGATTGTCTAAAGTCCAATGCAACGTTTCCGATCGATTCGATCCGCCTGATATGGCCTCGACGCGTCTGGATGGCCTGGTAGGTCCACCTGGTGTGACTGACATGTAGGTCACGGTTTTAATCGTCCTCGGCGCCGTGGTGGGTTCGGATGGGAGTGGGGTTGTTTATGGTGCTGGGGAGGTGGATTGGATGGCTCAGGTGCGTTCGTCGTCGTGCGCTGGCGCTGCTCGTGCTGACTCGCCTGGTACTCAGCTAGCGCGTCCGTTTCGACTCGTTTCGGGTCGCGGCGCCCTGCGCTCGTTGCGCCATCCATCATCCATCATCCTTCATCGTATCAGAGGCTTATCCCATCGAATTCGACGCCTTCGACGACATTTCGGCGGTCCGAATCGACCTCGACACCTCTCGACACCCCATGCTCGCCTCTATGGCCTCCAGGGACTCTATCTCGACTTGGGGCGTCCCTCGCGTCGACGTGCTCGTCTCGATCATCTCCGGGACGTTCCCTGATACCGTCGACATTGTCTCGTGCGGCCATTTCACGTTTCGGGGAGTCTGGTGAGTTACCGTCCTCACCCTTCTCAGAGCGTTTGCGCTCGTGTTCTGACGCGTGCTGCGTTGCCTTAGGTCTGGTACTGGGGTCCTCGTTGTGTCCTGACGCTCCCGTTGTGTCCGCTTCGGCTCTGGTAAGTTCAGCTTCAGAGTTCGTATCTGCCCTTCTCTTCCCCTCGAGCTCGACGCTCGGGGATTCGTTCTGTTGCTGCGCGGGTTCGTCGGATGGTGGAGGAGGCTCTGGGGGACTCTCTGCTACGTTGTTGGCGATCTTTTAGGTATGCTGATGGTTTTCGACAGCCCTCGTCGTCGACCGTCCATGCGCCAACGCGCTTGTTCTCTCCCCCTCGATTGCCCGACTTCACGCGTCCTCGACCTCTCCGCCTCGTCCTGGACTTCTCGGCGTGCTCTCCCGACCTCGTCGATGCCTGCTCCGCCCTCGCTCTCGCATGCGGCGCGTTCGGTTCGGTCAGTGGCGGTACCACCACCTGGGTCTACATGGACGTGCGCAGGTCCTCGCGCTGTATCGGGTAGGTCGTCGGGTGGGTCGTCGGCCTCATCTGGACCTCTGCCGTCGTCGTCAACGTCTCCCGCACCCTCTTCGCCCTCTCTCGGCGCTGTCGGATTGACCATCGTGCCGACCCGTGTCATCCTGACGTGATGCATCCATTTTGATGTCACCACAATGCCACCTTACTTCTACAATGTATACCATCGTATTCAACGTTGTCAACGACCTTTTTGCGGTCCCGAACACCCTCGACATGCTTGTTGCTGACGCTTCTATGACGCTCCCTGATGCTATGCGAGTCATCTTGTATGGTTGTTTTGCTGCCCAAGTTGTCCGGGTCGTCCTGAGTACTCCCTGCTGAGTCTTTCTCTCGTCCAAGCATTTTCGCCCGAGTTCTGATGCACTTTACAGCTTCTTCGGCACGCATACAGGGTGCTTGTCATGTCTTGACGCTCCTATCGTGTCCGCTTTGGCTCCCAGCACATCTAGCTCGTTTTGAGCTCCCCCAGGTAAATATCTTGCATTCCTCTGCTTCAAGCGTGTGTCGATGGGTTCTGATGCATTCTGTACCATCTTAGGGGGAACGCCAGGTGGAATTTTTTGGGTGGAGGGGGGGAGAGTGGGGCGAGCAAGGTAGTACTATGACTTAGTTTCTACTCAGGCTAGTAGTAGGGGCCTATCATTGATTTGGTAAGTGGTAAACGGGTGAGAAAGCACTGCGTCACCGCTGCCGATTCCGAAGAGGCGATGCCACTGGGGCACGAACTTTTTGGGTAGTAGTACGTAGTATTACGTCTACTAGTCACGGTCACGGTCATGACTCGCCGTGACCGTCGTGTTTCGAGTCATCGCCAGCTCCTCTTCCTCCAATTTCGACAACTCCCACTCTGAGTTTCATGATGGCTACTACCTCCAAACACCACAAGGGACACTCAGCTCTGAGTCCCAGCGGCAGTTGCCCAAGCCTGCCCGTCACCTCGCTGGTGGACCATCTGCGACCGACGGAGGGTGATGTTCACGAACTGCGTGGGGTACCCACTTGGCCTTCACAGCTGGGGAGGTACTCTCGACCCACGTTGCTGCGACAGAATCTGACGACACCAGAGGCTGATTCCGAATGGCTTTTGGCGGAACACGAATGGTCAGATGGGAAGAGGTCGGTATTTGGTTCGTCTGATTCTCAGATAATCTCTGAGTACTATTTCTTCCAGCATTCTGGTCGGAAACTGGCAGATATTGCGGCATCCGTGCGGTCTAACCTATTGTTACAACCAAACTCTGGTATGTACATGGTCTTCGAATATTTGGATCACACTAATCCGGTGGTCAGAAAACATTCACTGAATTCAACATCCAGCGCTGTGACTCCGAGAAACGGATGCATGATTTTGAAGGGTGGATCACCACGGCACGGACACAAGTCAACAGCGAGTGGCTCATGTATGCGGAACCTATTCGCATGGACAGCGGTCAAGATGATATGTATGAGTACTATTATGTCGATGTCGAACGGCAACTCGTTGCTTGGAAGCAAGCGTTCTCTACAGAAGTACTATTTCAAGAATCCGCTTATGTTGGAGACAAGGAACATCTTAGTATGTCTTGCTCGTCAATTGCCCCTAGTATCTGTAGCGATAGTTTTTCAGGGCATGAACTGAGAGCACAATTCTGGAAACACGTTGAATACTTCCCCTTCGAATTTCGATTGCGTCGACCGGAAATTCATTTATTATGTCAAGAGCTCCGCTGGCTCTATGTCGGTGGGTCCAGTCGTATAATAAAACGAGCGAAAGCGCTCAGTCACTTACAGAAGCCGCGACTATGGAGGACTCCGTTGCTGCCTCAACATTCGGAAGTCTGGATATGACTGAAAAACTTACAAGACGCTTAACTGAAGCTGGTATGTCTGTTCCAAATTGTGATGGATGGTCTTACTTTTAACAAGCCGGAGCATGTGAGAACTCATTGGACGAGTACACCGTTGCAATGTTTGGTGAGTGAATGGGAAGCTTACGAGTAAACTGTCCTACTAACACTCCTCTGATCAGGCAGAATCAAATCAATTATCTGTAAGTGATCGTCGATTATGAGCAGTCTGTGTATTCATTTCGAATAGGTCACCACCAATTTTTGCACATACATGGTTTTCCGGAAGCACGACTTATTCGATCTCATTCTCTGACAACTTTTGACAAGACGACGCCACCACAAAATGCACTTGTCAAAGTAATTTTGGTTGCGTTCCGCTTACCCGCAGTGGCAGAACGTGTCAGGGCCATATACATTGATGGTGTCGTCAACGCATTGGACTTGAGAGTGTTTGTGAATGACGTGGGCTATCAGATTAACAGCCAGATGACGTTGGTATGCCCTTCCTACTCCGGAGTGATACATTCACCTTGACTCACAGCCCTTCCTCAGTCCGGGGTTCTCATGGCAGTCGATTGCACCATCTTAAGCGTCCCAATCCTCGGCACACTGACCGTCACCAAAACACTCACCGCAGTGTCCTTCCTTCTGGGGGCTAGTTCTTTATTCACAGGGTTGTTGGCATTGCGCTTTAGCGAACGAATGAAGTCTATCGCGTTCTCGGTACGTTCACAGCGCCCACCCACTTGACTATTGTTACACAATCAGCACTACAGGAGTACGTCTTGAGCGAAGGTGTTACCTTGGTCATACTCATATATAGCCTACCTGGTACCTGTTGCGTCATGAGGTGAGTGGCGCATCTGCTCGTCTGTTTCACTTCATTGAGAATGATTTAAAAGTGGGATCCTTACAGTCCTCGCATTTGCTGTTGGCATTTTGCTTGATCCATCAAGGTCGTGGACTACAAATGCTGCCTGCATCACGACGTTCGTGGTTATCTTAGGACCATTGTGCTTATCCGCGCATGCAACGTTTCGCACTGGACTAGTCTACCAAGATGATGCACGTCATCAATAGGAATCTACAAAATCGCGTTGGAGACTATAGTCGTGTTGGTAAAATTTTGGGCATGTTGGGCTACATAAGTTATGCGTAATTACAACTCTAACTTCATGCAGGATATGGCATTCTGAGGTAGTGAGTCAGAATTCCAGACAGTATACCATACGGAGTCGTCTACAGATGCACCAGTCCTTGCAGACAACTCGGACGATGACGACGCGTTCAGCATGGCGAAGCTGCAAAACAGGGCATTGTCTGAGCTCGCCAGAATAACTAGACTACGTGACAGCTTGATAGCCGGCATTCCGTTGAAATTTTATATCATTCCCGCCACATGGACAGGAGCCAATAAGGGTTGATCCTGGAAATCTATAAGCCAGCCTGCTCGGCACCGTTGAGCATTGTCAATCCAGTTGATAGCTTGTCGTATTTATAATGAATGGTTTTGGTAGGATATTTCATATACGGGCTTATGCCACGCAAGCACCATTAGGGTGAATAACTACCAAAACATAAGAGGGCTGTATAGTTCGCCAACATCTAGTGGGAGGATTAGGTGCCCAATGTAAAGGTTTGATAACCGGTACCATTCTTTTTATAAATTATGACATTTACGCCACATGAAGACAAGCAGGTAGGGGTTGATCTTCAAATCTATTAGTCTGTCTTCTCTGCACGATGGGGCATAGTCAATCCGGTCGATAGCTAGTTGTAGCTAGAGTGTATTCCTTTGACAGGGTATCCAATATAATGACATAATGCTGCTTATGTCACACAGTCATCAGGGAATACCATACATTCAGTTTTTTCGTGATGAGGTCACTCGATTTGAACGGTTTCTGCCATCGTGCGTTGCGTCTTATCCCGATTATCCGCCTCGAGTTATTCACCCGGGACAGCAGCAACTGATCTCGGTAGGACTCAGTGCGATCGACAATGCCACACGTACTCTTATCAATCACGGGCGACTCGCAATAACTTGTGGGCTGTTCTTTTCTCTTGGACACAGTACGATAGTCATCGTAGTGGTACGTTCTTCAAGGTATGGTCTATTCGGGACATACTTGTAACGTACTGGCAACCAGAACGTCGCTATAGTTATCAGCACGGACATATACACTAAACTCACTGGAGCGGGTAACGTTGGGTCGATAGTAGGTGCGTGTCATCACTCCGCATGTGATACTGCTTATATATTCACCTGTAGGGACGGCTATCAGCGGATCTTTCTTGTTCATCGTTGGTATCGCCAACTCAATCATACTCTACAAAATCCTGCGTCGACGTCGTCAGGTATGTCTATTCCGTGCCTGGTTCATTGATTAATGCATTCTATTATCAAACGGATAGGCCAGACGTAAACGAGGTTCAGAACACGGAGAGACAGAGACAGATCCTGCTCCAAATGAGAACATGCTGATGATGCGATTACTTGGCCCTTTGGTCAACTTCGTGAACCGTCCGTGGAAGGTATGCCACCGCAGTGGTAAATAGTCATGCGACTTGATGTACCAGATTGTCGGTAGATGTACCCCGTGGGGGTATTATTTGGGCTAGGTGAATCTTGCATTATTCCTTCTGAGCCAAGTCCTGATTTCCTTGTTATATAGGGTTTGATACAACCTCTTCGATTGCATTACTAGCCATCTCTGCATTGGCAAAAGGCGGCGTGAAGCACATACGGATACCCCCCTCAGAGGTCATCGTCTTGCCTGTGAGAACCGTCCATTCCTTTTCCATTGGGCAACGTGATTCATGTTCAGTGAAAGTTACTATTCACGGCGGGAATGACCTTGGTGGACTCACTCGATTCCATACTGATGTTCTATTCGTACACCGGATTCGCTGGTCACTCGTGGAGGATCCTTGAACCAAGCAGTTCCCCTTCAAGAACTGACGACGCGCGATCAGCGAACGTACAGCGATCCCGCGGTGCAATCGAAGCAGAAAGCAGAACAGTGGATGCAGGGCATGACAGCAGCAATGATGCAGGGAGGCAAAGACACGACCACATGGTATTGGTGAAACGAAGCACCATGTCGCAACTCAGCATTACCTTGACGACGATGAGTATTTTGCTCGCGTTTAGGTTAGTCGCATTCACAGGGCAGTGACCCGACTGATGATTCCGTGTAGCATTTCACTCATAGAGATTATGGGATTGATTGAGGCAAACTGCGGCAAGTGTCAAGCGGCAGCATCCGCCTCTGATGGTGGTGGGCTTGCAGGAGCGTGGTGGAGGTTTTGGGAAGAGGTGAGTGGAGCGGTGTGCTTAATGGGAATCATTGGTGCTGAACGGAGTTGCAAAGGCAAATAACGACTATGGCTACATTGGAGCAGCGATCGTCGGCATGTTCGTTGTCGTCGTTGGGGGCTGGTACATTACCAAACGGTTTTGGATGATGTTTTTTACTGTAAAGGGGGTAAATTTCTCGAGCTAAGTAGATATGTATGGAGCGTGTTTTGGTGTGTTATTTGAACTATTGCTCGGCGGTCCGACATACGTTGGACTCGACCGCGACCATTTGCAGTCGTTGCCAACGCTCTTGACGACACTCACGACCTCCTCCTCCTTGTACTATTCTAGTCCTCTGTATTTTCTAACGAACCCCACCGTGCACTCGCAGCGCCTGTTCGTGCAAACGGTACACCGTTGTCGCACTATACTCGTTTGGTACGTCGTCATTTCTCCCTACCTCGCCTTTGCGAGTCATGCTAAAACGATTCAGTTCAGCTAGTCGATACCCGACACCCTGGTTCCCTCCTACGCCATCTTGATAATGGCCCCAACTCGCCTTCACATCAACACCGATGTAGTACGCCGAGAAGTTGTTGTAGCACCGATAAGATCGGCTGGTCCCTCAAACGTAACAGGCCTCACTCTCCCTTCTCAGCCTCGCTCGAATGGCGCGCGCCCGCGCAGTGGATCCACGGCATCCACGACTTCTTCAATCTCCGTCGTGTCCCCTTGCCCCTCCTCCGCGTCCGCATCGTCCTCGTCTCTCCATTTACCCGAGTCGAACACGGAATTATTATCGCAGCCTACCCTCCAGTCTACCTCCAGCTCACCCAGCCCTTCGGCAGATGAAACAGTTCGGGTCCAGCCCTCCGTACCCGAATATGTCTTAGCGCTCCATGATTTCGTACCTCAACAACAAAACGCGACGTGTATCTCCTTTCGCGCTGGTCAGGTTATCCGTGTGTTCAATCGTGACCCTAGCGGATGGTGGGACGGCGAACTACATGGTCAAAGGGGATGGTTCCCGAGTAATTATGTCAGTACCGATGAGCGCGTGATCTCTCTGACTGAGGAACAGCTCCGTCCGTCGGTGGGTGCTGCTTGTTTATCGCAGTTGCCGGTTAACCTCAGTTATTGACTTTCGCAGCTCCGCCAACCTTCCCGTCACGCCCACACAATGTCAGCTGTATCAGCTGCATCATGGGCTACTACCCCCTCCTGCGGCGCATCTCGCCGGGATCATCGTCCCTTGGTCACGGAATCCCTCGGTCCTGACATCGCGTCATATTGCCCGCCTCTAATGGTCAATTTATTGCAGAGTCTATCCCTCCTGCAAAGTGCGGTTAGGTCTAATCGCGTCACACACTTTCAACCATCCACAGCATGCATTATATCCTGCGTTCGGTTCATCCTCTCCTCCGTGGAGTGCTTGCCCCGTGAGGCACCATTGTTGAAGCGCTTCCCCCCTCTGGCCTTTGAACGAAAACAGATTTTATCTGTTTTGGCTGCATTGGTCTCGCAGGCAAGAAGAGCCTCGGATGAAGCATGTGATGAAGACGCTCGAGATGCAGAGATTGAGGGGATGCTCAAGCTTGGTGGTCAGGTATTCTCTCAAGTCCGGCGGTTTTTGGCAGTGGCAGTACAATGTGGGGTTGAGCTCCCGGAGAGGGGACAGTCTTCGCCTACCGACACGATCGCGTCGACGCATCTACAGCTAGAACGCGCCTCTCCAGACCTCATGGCGGGATCACCAATACCATCATTGGAAACTGTCCGGTTTTCGGGTGAACTATCCGATTTGAGAAATCTCAACCTAGAAAACCATGAGATGACAGGTCCTTCCAGGGCTGTTTTCCGTGCCAAGAGCCTTGGTGACATCCGATCTCAGCGAAAAATAGGATACCGAGACTCAAATTCCTCTGTTACTCCCCATCGAGCGGTCGTCGCCCGCGCGAAGAAAGAACAATTCCTCGTCCACGGTGTCACTAGTCGCCACAAACCAGCCATGCTGTCGATAGGCAGTATTTCCTCATCTTCGTCATTCTCTTCCACTGAGTCACCAAGGCCTCACACTCTACACTCTTTCCCTTCGGGACCTTCGACTTCTGCCGAAGTTATGGAAGCACTCAAACATACCCATGACCAATACCTCTCAACCATCGCGGCTTTTATCGGCCACGCCCATTCCCATTCCCGCTCATGTCATGCATCCAGTACTGGCCATATGTATGAACTAGTGCGAGAGATCGTCGAGATGGTTTGCAAACTCCTTACTATTGTCGAAGCGGTTATGCGACACCCGGAGATTCCAAAGCACAAAATTGGCAATCTCAAAGCAGCGAAGGAAGGACTGTATAACGTGACAAGTTCGCTCGCAGAGTCTGTTCGACTTCTTATGGTCCCCCTTTCGCCGGATGTTACGGAGGAAGCAGAGAAGGCATCATTAATCCGCTCAGCCACCGCTGCCTGCAAAGCTGGCGCTGACTGCGTTTCCGCGGTCAAAATATGTCTGAGTCGGGCGTCCACGGAACAGCAGTTCGTCATCCAAGTCCCAGTGACATCAGACTCGAATCCTACCCCGTTCACGCATAGTAAGTTTTCGCGGCATCAACGCAGCGGGTCTTCCCTGCGGCACTCGTATCGAAGCAGTATCGATGAGGACGAAATCGGCGGCCCAGGTCAAGTACCAGCGAGCCATGCGTCAAGATATCTGGGACAGATTCAAGAGACATTCTCGGACTCGTCCGTTCTCACAGGTCACTCGAAATCATCTGATAGTTCGCAAGATACCGCGCCCACTTCTTTGGATGAAGTCACCACACCGTGTTCGGAACTCGACTCGGCTATATCGGATGACGCTGTTTCACCTTGCCCAAATTCCACTAAAGTTGAGTCCGGTGACATTGGAGGCGCTCAGGAGACCGTGGATGGGGTTGGAGAGGAGCTCGTGCAAGATGAAGCATCACCTGTCACCCTTGACGTTAAGCGTGACCCTCTGGGACACGACCACTCGGTCGAGGACGTCATCTATAATGCCGATGGGCATCTTGTCGCTGCCTCCTTGGAGGTGCTTGTCGAGAAGATGATACCCTACGATAGTATTGTCGATCCCGCTTTCTCTGCTGTGTTCTTCCTGACGTTCCGGCTGTTCTGTACGCCGATGGAACTCGTCCAGGCTCTCATTCATCGGTACAATGTTATGCCTCCCGCCAATCTCTCGGAGGAAGATATGCTATGGTGGCAACAGCACAAGGGTATTCCAATCCGTCTACGCGTGTCCAACTTTGTCAAGACCTGGCTAGAAATGTACTGGCGGCCGGGTGTAGATGAAGTAGTCCTCCGACACTTAGAATCCTTCACTCGCGAAGCGCTCCAGCAGTATTTCCCCGGACCATCTCAGCGCATTCTTGATCTCGTTGCCGCGCGACAGGACGCGAACACGAATCTGATCAGCCCGAGGAGTGAGCGAGCTCGCGATCCAGGGATGTCTATAAATCCACCATCCTTTCCCTCTTCCGAGATCCCTCGACCTCTGATGACCAAGACGTTGCTCTCGAATTTACGGAACAAGAACTTCGACTCTGTCGTCGTTACTGAATTTGACGCTTTGGAACTAGCAAGGCAATTGACGATCATGGAGTGTGATCTCTATTGTGCAATCCAACCTGAAGAAGTGTTGGAGACAGGACAAGAGGGTTCGAGTTCACCTGTGAATGTTAGAGCCGTGTCCTCCTTGAGCACGGTAATCACGGGCTGGGTCGCCGAGAGTATTCTAAACGAACATGATATCAAAAAACGGACATATCTGGTCAAGTTTTTCATCAAGGTCGCAGACGTAGGTATTCTTGTTGAGATTTGTTAATATTGGACTAACTTGTTATGTAGCGGTGTACATCGCTGCACAACTTTAGTACTCCCCGCTCGATTCTTGCAGCACTCGACTCCTCAACTATCTCTCGCCTGCATCAGACATGGCTTGTGAGTAAAGCTTTTTTTACGCCGACAATTTTCAAATTGAGACGTCACTAGGGCGTTCCCCAGAAGAATAAAATGCAGTTGGAGGCATTGCGACGACTCGCAGATCATAGTCGCAATTACCATGAGTATCGCAGTAAACTTCGAAACACCGCACCACCTGCCGTACCCTTCTTGGGTGAGGCTAATTGTTTGAAGCACTAAGTCCTGTATACTCACTGTGTCGCGTGAACAGGACTATACTTGACAGACGTGACGTTTTGCAGAGAGGGTAATCCTTCCTACCGAGATTCGCCATTGGTCCCAGGCAAAAAACTACTGAACTTCAACAAGTACCATAAACTGGCTCGTATTGTTCAAGGTCATTAACGCATCTTCACTTAAGTCGTGCGTCGTTGTTAACTCCTTCGATAGACATGCGGCGCTTCCAGGTGCCTTACAATCTCAAGAAGATCCCCGAAGTCCAGGAGTATCTGAACGTTGCGTTCGAGAAATCTAAACATCATGGCGATTTTCAAGACCTGTATAGGAGAAGGTGCGTCATTAACTATCGGTGAACTATCACTGGTACTAACTGCGAGAATGACATCAAGTCTGCTTGTTGAACCGAAGCAGCCGGCTGATACTCCGCCTTCAAGCGATATGCGTCACCTCTTTAACTGGGCAACACGTTCGCAGGTGCAACAGCCCACATCTGCCTAATTATCTGGGACATTACTATCTTCCCATAATTTTTTCGCTCGACAACTTCCTGAGCTGTCGGATCTCGTTTTCGCCTTTCTGGTGGTGGTTCTGTTTATGATATAATTTCGGTTTGCTTCCGCCCCTTGGCTTTTGTCGCCCGTCTACCCAATTCGTCGAGGCATATTATTTCCTATTGACATCTCATTGAACATCGACTCATTGCATACTTTGGTATATCATTTGCTGTTATAACTGTCTCTCTCCTGTACCGAAGTAGCTAGCTAATCAACAAACCTGAAACGTAACGTCAGACCACCAAAACAATGTGGACCACTAATAGGTAGGTGAACCTTCAATCATATCATCCGCTCCACTCTAGCAAAACGTGTACCAGACAGTCAGGATGATCAACAGCAGGATCCTTGAAGATCTTCTCCGGGAACCTCTAGGCCCATACCACGATCGCGATATCTTGCATGAAACAACATGCCAGATGAAAGGCGCCACCGAACTCGTCCTGTACAACTTCATCCTCGAACACGATGGTCGTGTCACTGGGTACAGCTACGATCACCCTCCCGTCCCGACCGCCCATTTCTAACGAAACTATGTTCTCGTTTAGCCTCGATACGTCCGAACATCCTATGGAAGGAGAGGACGACCGCAAGTTTCGCTTCCGTGGAATCCTGAAAATCGCCAATCCGGGATGGCTCTCTGACTTTGGAATCAAAACTGTCGAGGCCGAGCTCAACGTACGCGCCAAAGAGCGTGCGTTCCGACTCGGAGAGGGGGCGCGTAACCCGCCACAGTTGACATTGGAAAATCTCTTCGGGACCCACCTCACGCAATCGAATCATTCCCGGCAAAAAGAAGGGGAGAGAAGGCTCACGGTCCTGGTCCAGGGGGAGAGGAACATGCCAGCGAATTTCATGTTTTGTACGTGTCATCGGTGCTACTGCAGTGGCGCACGCATATTGATTGTTGGACCTAGCTTCCCGCGTACCAAATGGACTGTTATGGAACTCGAAAGCTCAGTGAGTGTGTGGTATGATATCTCTGACGGGCACTCGTTGAACGTCTACCACTAGTAATCGTAACTACCAGATAGCCACCATGGACGTGGAAACCTATTCCCTCTCTGAAAACTTCTTTTGGCGATGGCGACTCCTTGACCTCATGGACAAAATCTCCAAACGTCACTCGTGGGTTCCACAAAAGAAGCGGACTCCAAGGTGGTTTATCGAGAGGTACCTCGAGTGGTTCGCGTGTCCGGATGAGGACAAACATCGACGGCTCATTTGCAATGAAGACGACACGGATGTCGACGAAACGGGGAAAACAACAACACCGCGTCACCTTCTTCGACCTCACAGGAGTGAGATACTCGGGTTGTTCGCCGCCCATGCTGGGTGGTTCATCACGAACAACGAGGTGAAAAGGTTAAAATTGTTTGATATTTCGGCCTGGTCCAAGTTCGCGGATACGCTGCGGGGCGAAAGAAGAGGGGCTGCTAGGGAAGGGGTGAACTGGGGGTGGCGGGTGGGACAGCAGGAATCCTCCGGAGAGGATGAGGATGAGGATGACCAACCCAACAGGCTGGCTAGAGAAAACCCAGTGATTGGCAAGTCAAACGAAACCGTAACCCGAAAGATTCAGCGCGCACAAGCCAGGTCTAACTACGAAACCAAAGCGAACTATTCATCGGATTCTGCAAGTGATGAAGATGCCCCAGGTGGACTGGAATATGTGTCAGATTTCTCGGAGCCATCAGATGCGGAGGAGGACGATTCAGATCATCGAGTTGCAGAGGAGGAGGCAATGCATCGGATTCCGTGGCAGCTGCAATTGCCGCCCCTCTTGCCAGACGTAGATGGTCGATGGTGGTGTCCCTTGCAAGAGTGCGACTACCAGATAGACTTATACGAACTCACGGAGGAAGAAGAAAGAGGGGTCCCCAGAGAGTTGATTACGCATATTCAGCAAAAGCGATGGGTGAATGCGGCATACGACCAAAATGCTCTCAGAGGGTTCAGATGGATGGTGACGAATCATTACACGAAGCATTTTGCAGAATACGGGGTTTGGGTCGAAAGAAGAGAAGAAAAGGCAAGTAATATTGACATTTGCTCACGAGTCGCCCGTTGATGGCTCACGAACCCACTACAGATGCGATTTGTACTCATCAACGGCGGACACAGGCACCCAGGTGGTAAACAGCCCGTCCGTGGACCGATGCCTGGACGAGGGACATTAGGTGGCGAGTCGAGAGTCGTTCCAATCGTGCATACACAAGAAGTTCAATGACTGGCGATCAGTTGCGGAGGGTATATAGCACAATGGATTAGCAGGATGGATAGATACTAGGCATATTAGCCGTCGCTAGTATCGGCCCTTGGGGGTTAAGGCGCTCGGAATTCGAGAGACCTATTGTATGATTCGACTGGTAGAAGAACATGGCTGGGTGAGGCTGGAAAGTTGTTCACACGACGGGCCTGAATCGATCTAGAAAATGCCCATCCGACAATGAGAATACTTTGAGACGTGATATCCAATTCCGTCCCTTTCCAGTCTAAGTCCATCCTCTCTGATCCTTCTTCTGCCACCCGGTCCAGTAGGGGTAACTGGAGGGTACGTATCCCTGGTTACCCCAAGACCAAAATCATAGACGAAGGGCCTACTCTGAGTCGCTCCAAACACCCTAGAACTCTCAAGAACGAGTGAATAAACAGGAGATGGATCGTTTCCGGGAGCATATACGCCCCAGCCTCGTGATGGTTGACGGACATCCCAGAAGGCGACAACACTGTGTCGAGCCGTTCCGGCGGCAACGAAACTAGCATTGCCTCCACCACAGGACACGCCGTATATGGGCTCGGGAGACCAAGGATCTTGCATGGTAAGGACAGGGAAGAGTGTTGGGAGTGAAGACGAGGCCGAATCGGGGCTTGAGAGGTGGTGGGAGACACGAAGGTCGTATATGCGAACTGAGCCATCATACCAACCAGAGACGATAATTTGTTCGGAAGGACCGAGAGGCGAAGAGGGCGGAGCACACGTGATGCCATACACAGCCGAGGGGCGGTTCTTCGTCGATTGGAGGGAGATCGATGGAGCAGGAGAAAACCCATGTGGAGCTATGTAGTATAGAGAAAGAGGTGCGGCGGACGTGGTGCCGAATACGGCGTATGGCGAGGGGGAAGATGTGCAGAGGTGGCTTGCCCAGCTCTTTGTGTCCAGGTTCATAGAAGTAGACAGTGACGAGTCGGAGGCGAGGTTAGTGAGAATGACTTTACCCCGTTGGGAGAGGGATAGAAGTGTATGAGAGGTGCAGGATATGTCCTGTACAACGTTTGCACCGTGACATTGGAGAACACTTTGTGGTATGCGCTCGATGACGTCGATCTCGTGCCTGTTGCGGGCCACCCGGCAGGGAGGAAGACGGACCTGCTCGACAAAGCCGTCCTCGAACCCTACAAAGACTGTCCGGTCTTGAACAGTATCGGGGAGAAACGTGACGCTAGTGATGTCTGGTTGGACTGTACGGCGGCCAAGATTGAAGGTATATGAACAGTCGAAGATGATGTGGGATGAGGATGCATCAGAGGTGTCTTGTACAACGTAGGAATAAAGGACACGGCCTGCGGCGACCAACAGGGTGGAAGTGGACAGGGCGATGATGGGCTGGAGGTTTCCATGCCACGGACGAGAGAGGGGCCGTGCGATGAAGTTGGCACGGGACCAGGCTCGATCTGCGGAAAAATTATAGCGAACCTGCGCGAAAGGAGACCATCTTGAACGCGATGAATGGAGGGCGAGGGAATGTCTCTGGTTGTTTCTGAGGAATATGGACCAACCAAAGTTGTGCACCTGGCTGGAGAAGATGAGATACGGGACCACGCTTGACTCGAGACATACCAGGAGATGGAAAAGCCTGCAGGTGGAAGCAAGACGGACAAGGTCGTTGACGTCGAGATGCTCGATAATGAGCATCAGTACGTCCGTGTCCAACGCCATCGACGACGACGACGAGGAGTAATGCTGACGTAATGTATGGTAGTGGTAGTAGTACTGGAGTGTACTAAACAAGCAAAGTCAGGTCAACTATGAGACGCGATGTTCGTATTCTCCTCGTCGGCGACGGTAAGCGCGTCCTCGCCGTCTCGAACGCCCGCTGACAATCCAAATAGACGGCGTAGGGAAGAGCACCATCATCACGTCTCTTATCAAGGAAACTTTCGTCGCACATGCACGTCCTCCCCTTCGTTGCACCTCCTCTCTCCCGCTCACCCATCCCAGGTTCAGCACGTCGTTCCGGAGGTCACCATCCCTCCCGAGGTCACACCAGAGAATGTGACCACTTACATCGTCGATTCCGGTGGTGGGTACACTTAGCCTATTTTCATTTCTCGCTTTCATCTCCCACGCAGCCGGCCCACAGGACAGACAACACCTCGAATCTGAAATACGGAAAGCGCACGTCATATGTGTCGTGTATGCTATAGACAACCCGAACTCCTTCGACCGTATACCTACGTTTTGGCTTCCTCATTTCCGTCAGCTGGGTGTCAACGTCTGTCCCTTTTCTACCCCTCGCAATGCTCTCCTCATGTCACTTAGGTGCCTGTCATACTTGTCGGAAACAAGATCGACCTACGGGGTGGTGAGGTGACGAATGAAGCTCTCGAAGACGAAATCATACCCATCATGAACGAATTCAAGGCAAGCTCCATTGCTTTCTCCCCGCGCTCAACACAGACCTCTTCCCAGGAAGTCGAAACCTGCGTGGAGTGCTCAGCCAAGATGTCTCTCAACGTCTCTGAAGTTTTCTACTTTGCGCAGAAAGCTGTCCTTCACCCTACCGCTCCTCTCTACGACTCGAGAGAACATGTACACCATCTCACCCCTGAATGTTGTTTTTGCCATACTCAATTGTTTTAGGTCCTCAAACCTGCCTGTGTCAGCGCCTTGAAACGCATATTCAAACTCTGCGACACGAATAAGGACGGTATTCTGGACGCTACAGAGTTGAACGAGTTCCAGGTTTGTCCAACATCTTTTTCTCCAAGTGACCACGTACTCAACTTTGTTGTATCGTAGCGCAAATGTTTTGATGCACCTTTGCAATTGCAGGAACTAGAAGGCATCAAAGATATGGTGCGCGAACATGCTGAAGGTGGGGTTCGGGATGATGGTCTTACCGAAGCCGGCTTTCTATACCTTCACACCATCTTCATACAACGGGGACGCCTTGAGACCACATGGACTGTACTTCAAAAATTTGGATATGGTGAAGATCTGAAGCTTACCGAGTCGTTCCTCCTTCCCAAGTCAGTACGATACGCAGGACCGTGTATTGTTTTGACACATCAATTTAGATTCGATGTCCCACACGATTGCTCTGTTGAGCTAAGTCCCAAAGGATACCAATTTTTTACCGATATCTTTGAGACATTTGACAAGGCAACATCAAGTACCCCGTTTTCATGAACGCTCTGCTCACCATCATTTGTAGGATCAAGATGGCGCACTGAAGACTGCGGAACTCGATGACTTATTCAGCACTTCACCCGGGAACCCTTGGGCAAGCCAAAAGTTTCCAGACACAACGCTTGTGGACGATGCTGGCGCTGTTACTCTACAGGGATGGCTGGCTCAGTGGAGGTATGTGTACACAAATCCCGAGCTCCTTGTCCAACACAGCCCTTACAGTATGACTACACTGCTTGACCATAAGACCACCCTGGCATATCTCGCCTACCTCGGATACCCAGACGAACAGCGCACGAGTGCCCTCCTTACTACGCGACCACGAAAGGTCGATCGTAGAAAGGGTAAAGTCACGCGAAACGTGTTTTTGTGCTATGTCTGCGGCGCGGCCGGGTCGGGGAAGACGTCTTTACTACGTGATTTCGTCGGAAAGCCATTTGGGGAAGCGTATGAGCCAACGAGCAAGATGTTCAGTGTTGTGAATGCTGTGGATATCGATGGTCATGAAAAGTACCTCGTGGTGCGTATACTTTTCCTGCGAGTTAGTATGGCATGATGGGTAAGTTAATCGTGCTCCTTGCAGCTGCAGGAATTCGGTTCAAAATATGAAGCTGAAACTTTACGGTCATCAAAGAAGACAGACCTTGCCGATCTCATCATTTATGTCCACGATTCGAGCGATACCAATTCATTCTCGTACATCAGCAATCTACGGGTACGTGACACGCGTCAGTATACAGGGCATGTTCGTAGCCTGACACGTGTTCTCAAGCAACAATATAGCCTGGACCATATACCCACGTTGTTTGTGGCGACGAAATCCGACCTCGACCTTGCGCAACAGGTGAGTAATGTGGATGAAACTCTCTTGGCTGATGTTGACGTGATGAAAAGCGCCACGAGGTCCAGCCTGATGTGTACTGCCGCCGGTTGGGTCTGCAAGTTCCAGTCGCTGTGAGTATTAAAACGGGGCAAACGGCGGACGTGTTCCACGTAATGTGCGGCATTGCCATGAACCCGTAAGTGATTCCCGCGGATTGTCTGAGAGGCAGTCAGTTGACCCGGGCTTTAGTCACACGGCAACACCAGGAGGCCCAGATCGTGCGCTGACGGCGTCTGAGCGGCTCCGAATGTATGTGGCGGTGACCGCGATGGTGGGGGGGATCAGCGCAGGGCTAGTGATGCTGTGCCGTAGTTTATTGAGGCCGGGTGGGTCGATACTGCCTGGGTGGACGTCTCCGTGGGCTTCATGGCTGGTTGGTAGAAGGGATGCATGACGGACATTTGTCGATTTACACTACATTACATTTCTAAGCTATAGACACGAGATCCGAAGTCCGATGGGTGAGATCCGTGATTGCCTTGAGGTCGCCGCCTGGAAGTCGCGCAGAGTACAAAAACAAACGTCGCCATCGATCTCTGACTTTGACAGTCATCCTTCCCCGTTGCTACACTCAACATGGACGAAGACATGGATTTTGACGCCAACGCCGCTCAGTTTCAACCTCCACAGCCTCAGCAACACTATGACGAAGGTCGCAAAATGCTGTACGTCCCTTTCTCGGCCCCCTATTGACCACCTTCACACTCTAAAAAACTCACTCTCGTGCGCGGTCACGGTTCAACAACATAGTGATCTCGTCTTTGTGCAAGACTGCACAGGAAGTCAAGGATCCTACATCTCCAGCGCAACGAAAAACATCGAAGAAATTTGCGCCCACATCTTTGAGTCTGGCCGCCTTCAGTCCCCCGAAGATCTCCGTGTTGGCCTTGTGGCATTCCGCGACCATCCACCACAAGACCATACATACGTCGTCAGAAACTTTGGATTCTCGTCGGATATTAGCAAGGTCCACAAAGACCTTTCAGGGCTCTATGCTTCTGGTGGCGGTGATGGGCCCGAAGCCGTTACAGCTGCCCTAGCAGAAGCGTTGAACATGGACTGGAGAGGGCATGCAAGTAAGATGGTGGTGCTCATTGCAGATGCGCCTCCTCATGGAATTGGCGAATACGGAGATGGTACGTCCACGCCACCCAGGTTTCCAATCAGACCTGACGCGTTTTGATCACCAGGCTTTGACGAAGGTTCACCAGATGGAAATGATCCATTGCAAATCGTACGCACGATGGCGAGCCGCGGTATAACCCTAGTAAGACACGCGACTCCCTCGTTTCGCCTCGCGTCCATGTATTGATTCATCTTTCCAGTTCTTCGTCGCTTGCGAGCCAGCGCTCAGCGGATACTCTGTGAGCATTTTTTTTTGGCCCTCTACCCAGATTCTAGGCGCAGGCACTGACCCACAGCCCCACATGCACAGTACGCTACTGATTTTTATCAAGCTATCACAACCATCACCTCGGGTCTTATGTTGCCCTTAACCACCGCTGATCTTCTCTCGCACGCGATCGTTGGAAGCGTGCTTGAGAATCTAGATATGGAGAGGCTGGTGCGCGAGGTGGGACACGCAGTTGCACAGCGCATCCTCGGCAACAACGAGAGCGTCGATGATGTGGCGCGTGAACTACACGAGAAACTACTGCTCAGGAACGAAAGCACGAAGAAGGTGGTAATCGAGAGTATCTACAAGGAGTCGCCGGAAGCGGCACACAACGTGTCCGTTTTCATGCATGCCTCGTCATTGGCTGAGGCCAGACCGCAACTCAAGCGGGTACGTGATATACGCTCTGCCTGATTCACTGAGCGGATGAGGTACTGATCCCCTCTGTTCGATAGGTGTACGGGACACGATTCACGGATAAATACCTGCTTGCACGACAGGCCTCTAACCGAAACTCATATTCGTATTCGTATTCCCCTCATCTTCCCTCACGAACATCAACCAAAACGACATCTGCTCCGAGTACCTCTCCCGGCACTTCTGCCTCTCCACCACGCAAAGTCGTCACGGATTTTGCAGCCTTTGGCGCACCAGCAAACGCAAGCGTGTTCGGGACTGCTGTCGCTTCTACACCTTTTTCGCTGGCAGGTGGCAAGGCTGCGTTTGGAGGAATGAGAAGCCCAAGCGGAAAGGGCGGGTTTGATGCCGATGATGATGATGGTGACGACGAAGGCAGACAGAAGGTTGAATTGCGAGAAGACACGATATCTCTAGATCAGGTACTTGACTTGAATCTTCGCCCACTATTCATGCTGACGATACTGGTGGGACAGGCACGCCGTATCGCCATGCAGAGTGCATGGAGGGGCGTCCGAGGATAACAGAATCCCATTTTTTTCGGCACACAACATGTCTAGCACCATTCCTGTTCCCCACTCATCATGCATTCCCCATTGCAGTTGATTTGATGCAAAGAGACTTTATTTCTGTTCAGTCACTTTCAGGACCATGTAGAATATGAATCCATGTAAGATCAATGACTAGCTCATGATATCGTGGCGAAACATGGGATAAGTGTCTAGTACGGGGTATCTTTCCGTTTTCCGTTTTTCTTCTTCAAGTTGGTTGTGAGAACGATGTTGGACACGTCGGTTGCGTTCACGTTGCTGGGTGGTCTACGCGAACGAGTATCCTGCCGTCCGACGCTTGTCGACGCAGGTTTCTCCTCTAGCCTCCCTGTATACCCTGCTTGTTCTATATCATCCCCCGCAGACTCCGCTTCGGATTTTCGAGCTTTCTTTTTCGAAGATGCAGATGTTCCATGGGTCTGCCGGTCCCGGTGCTTTTGCGCTTTCCGATCGAGTCGATCCTTTTTCTCCTTGACCTTGACCCCCGCCAGCGCCTTCTCGTCCTTTCTGGCGGCTCTGGCGGCCTTGCGCTCTCTTTTTAGCCGTTTTCGTTCCCTGCGCTCTTCCTTGGTCTCCACCCTATCCTCCGATTTCCGTTTCTTACTCTGCTCTGTTTCTCCGACGTGTTCGGGTACGGGGGTGGACGCAGATGAGGTCCGGACGG
>JBBPMO010000021.1:0-79406 GCA_038090315.1 Xanthoconium stramineum
CTTGAGACCCAGCTCAAAGTCTTCTCTCAAAGAATGACTCTCTTAGGACGTTGCAACTCTATGTGAGATCCTCCCTAGGTTACTCTCTACACACAAACCATATCTGGCAAGAGATTACTTGAAAGACACTCTCAACATGGATCTGACTGAAGACTACTTGAAAGACACTCCTGGTACTGTATATGGATGGTTACTACCAACTAGGCCTTGGTGTAACAACAGAACTAGCTCTTCAATTACTCCAGCTATCATGCTTGGAGTACAGCACCTCCACCACACAATGCATTAACCTTCAGAACCTCCTCACCCAAAACTCTAACTCCTCACCCCAGTCTGAGCCTGTGGAAAGTTCTCCCAAACTTGAAGAGCCTCCAGTAAGGGTAACACATCCCACCACATTGTTCCCATATCAATGGATTGCCAGCTCCCAAAGAAGAACCCCTTCACCTGCCTTACTCACCACTCACCCTAGCCCAATCTCCACAACCAGACTATTCTGCCCCTCCACACCTCCTTTCCTTTTCCAACCAATGGAAAACCTTCAATCCATCATAACTGATCCCTCCAAACCCCTCCCAGAAGGAACCTCTGTTTTTCCTGAACCTACCCCTTCCTACATTAGGGCCACCTCTGAAGAATGACAAGCTCTTGTATCTGCATACCTTCAACAGCACCCAGAACCCACCAACCCTGAACCCAATGACAACATCAACATGCCTGAACTAAAGGCCAGCCTACCCGGAAACATTTCTGGAAAAGAAGAAGATGCCAATCTATGGCTCCTCACAATGAAAGTGTACTTTACGATGAACCCCTCCCTCTACAAGGAAAAGAACAAGATCCTGGCATTCCTAAACAAAATGGACACAGGCCATGGGAAGTCCTTTGCCAAAGGATGGCTTATGATATGTTCCTTCCCCACAAAGATCAGACCTTCAACAAAATTGAAGCCAACTTCATTGAGAAATCCATCCCATCCAATCACACTTCTAAAGCTCACCATGCATTAGCACACATGACCATGGAAGGAGAACCTTTCAAAGGTGACTTCCATAAATTCAAATCCAAATTTGAACTCAAAGCCACTTGATCAGGCATAACCAATGAACACATCCTCATGGATATGTTAGGAAGAGCCATCTCCACCAACCTTGCCTTCAAAATGACCACCCTTCTTGAAGAATCAAAAGACCACAAAGCATGGCTCCATAAAGCAGGACAATTTTATGATGCCACCATCCAAATGAAGAAACTATGGGGAAGTACACAATACTTACCCAGCTATTCTAGTCCCAGGAAAAACTCTAGGGACCCAAATGCCATGGACGTAGATGGGATTTACGTAACCCTGGTACAATGAGCTGAACATCTCTGAAACAACAAATGTTTCATTTGTCACAAAATTGGATGCTCAACCAGGAACCACCCCAGACCTCGGGAACCCTCAGGACCTCACACCTACCTCCCCCATAATCAACAACCCCATAACATCCATTTCACCAATCCTTTTCCCCCTGAGGTTCCTCAGACCCAACCCATCAACAAGGTAACCTCATATAATACGCTCCAACAAGAATCTCTCAAACACTGAAATTCTATGCCAAATGCAGATCATCTTTGATGATACGCTAGATGAGACAGGCAAACAAATCAACATGCTTTGCCTAGAAGCCCAACCCACCAACAAAAGATCGGATTTTTGAAAGGAGGGGATGAGACAGTGTGGAGACCCATGTCTCCCTGGCCTTGTATCCACACATCCCACACCATCCTATCATCATTCCACTTCCCTCTTCCCTTCGCAGACCATCCTGATCAATCTGCTATCTAATCCATGTATCCGCTTATCCGGAAGCTTCAATCCACCAGTTGGATCGCCTAGGAAGCTTCATCCTGTCCTTGTCCTTTGTCCTCGTTATTTAGGATTTGCTGGTGAGTCATTCTCTACCCTTCTAAGCTAAGTAGCATAGTTGTTACCATAGTAACTATGGACTTGTTTCATATCCTATCAGTCTCGGGTATGCCCAGACTATAAAAGATTGTACCCGACATTTGTAATGTCAGTTTACCCCTTGGTTCACTCACCCCATCACGTTCGATCCTAAGTCGCCACCGCCGTTCTCTCCGTCTTTCTCTCATTTTTACAACCTTCCACTATATCCTCACTACCCTCACCATCGAGGAAGTGTTAGGATCATCCATTTACCGTCCGCATCCGTCCGCATCCGCATCCACCACATCCTAGAGTCACTCAGACTCTTCTATGAACCTTTCTGAAGGGCCTTCATTGCCTAAGCACTCTCCTCCTCTCTATCCTCTCTTCTTGAATCCCTAAGGTTGAACATTTTGTATCCTTCTAACCCTTTGCTACTGACCACCTTGGATTCCCCTATCCCCCAGGACTCAGGAGCTACTTTACAACAGTGTCATCACCCTCCTATATTAGACAAAGCTTTGTAACCAGTAGAGCCTCTTCTTCAATGAAACTTTCTGTTTCTCTCTACTCTGGTGACCTAATAAAAATCACTGACACCCACATGCTCATCAACTCCAGAGCAACTGGAAATTTCATCAACTATGACTCCATTGCCAGAAATCACTGGCCTAAAGAACAACTCTTGTCCCCTCTCTATGCCAACAATGCCAATGGCTCACCGAATAAAAATGGAATGATCCGATTCCATACCCAACTCACTCTCTGAATAGGAGAAAAAGAAGAAATTCAATGGTTTCATGTGGTCCACCTAGGAAACAACAACCTAATCCTGGGATTACCTTGGCTCCACAAAACAAACCCTATCATAAACTGGACCTCTGGGAAAGTACATCTCCCCAACTGACCAAACATCTCCTGCCACAACTCCCCAGATGCAGTATACTAACGATACTTGGTCTGGTATCTACGCCTAGACCCAGACAAAAAACTAGAAGAAATTTACATCCATAAACTCAGACACATCCTGGTCACTGCTGGAACCAAAAAAATGACCATCTCCACCAACATCGCCCAGCAAGCCCACAGAGCTGAGCAAGAGCTTCCTGATGCATTTACAGCTGTTTTCAAAAGTCCAGGGAAAAACCCAAAAAAAAGTCAACTTCAGAAAAGGACCCCAGGAGTCCATGGCTGGTTCGGCCTGCTAACGTCAGCAATGTTGAATGCAGCAGATCCCACGGCCAGTCAACCACACACCCTCATCATGCAGTGAGTTGCCTCAGACGAAACCAGGGCTTGCATTCCAGTTCTCCATTGCCAGGGCTACTCTGCCAAGGACATTTGCCATCTACTCGCCATCAAGAAAACCTTGGTGTACAAAGTTCTCGCTTGGCATAGTCAACTAGGCATCATCTTGAATCCTCGCACGTACTCATGCACAGTTGGCCATCCTCGTGTCCTCACTCCTGCTGATCTCACCTTCATTTCCTCAGTTATTGATCATCATGCATCCATCTACCTTGACGAGTTGCGGGATGAGCTGCAGCTCAAATGCAATGTCCGCACAACCCTTCCAACACTCACTCGTGCTGTTGAGCAACTAGGGGTGACACGCAAAGCCATCTCTGCCTGCACTGCCGAACGGAACGAGCTGTCAAGGGCACTGTATATGAACCAGATTGCCGAAGAAGTCCCCGACCCAAATATGCTCGTATTTATTGACGAAGCAGCAAAGGATGAATGCACAGTATTGAGGGGATATGGACACTCAGGAAAGGGCCTTCGCTGCAACGTTCAGGGGCGATTTGTCTGAGGAACACGTTACTCAATCATTCCAGCCATCATGCTCAATGGGTTTATTGTGTACGATATTGTAGAGGGCCCTGTTGACACTGAGCGGTTTGTCAAGTTTCTCAAGGAACACGTGGTACGTTCTCGATATTTGTTGCTTGCTTTCGGAGTCATTGATGCACTGCACTGAAAACAGATGCCATTTACCAACCCTTATTCTGGTCCCCGAAGTGTCCTTGTGATGGATAATTGCTGCATTCACCACGGTGAAGAGGTCTGCCATTTGGTTGAAGAAGATCATTGTAAGTCTCCATGATATCACATTGCAATGTTTCACTGATTTTTTCGTAGTGTGCAAGCTCATTTATCTTCCTGCGTATTCGCCGGACTACAACCCAATCGAACAAGCGTTTTTGAGCATCAAAGCATATATTCATCGTCATGGTCATGATGTGCCATTGCTGTCCATCACTCATGCCTGTCAGAATATCACGCCGGACAAAGCGGAAGAGTACTTTAGGGCTTCGGGATACATCGTGTAATACCTTAGCTACTGTGACCATGTCTTGTATCCTTGTGTTCTTTGAATGAGTTTTGTACCACATTTGTTCTGATCACGATGATTCATTCTTGTGTAACTACGACATGAATGCAACAAGGTAAACAAAGGGTATGAGTTTGTATGACATTACTAGTATGTAGGTGCAAAATCGTCAGCGTCCGCATCTGAGTCTCCGGCCTCGTCTACAGAATAACCAGGTGGAACAGGGAACCATTGCTTGAGCATCTCACACTTGTACCAAAGCTTGTAATCAAGGTGAGCAGGATCCATATCGCCATCCTCACTCCGCATCGGCGGGCCAGAGAAGCGGCAGCCACCTCCGCCATGATACCGCTTCTCATACGCCACTCGTTTAGCACTTGGCTGGCCAGGTTCCACAGCGGCTGAGGTTGACTCGGAGGTATCACTTCGCTTTCGTTTCACTTCAGCTTGATGTTCTTTCCACCATGACTCGCTACCCCTCTTGAGGTGAATTACATCACCAGGTAAGACGCCAAGATCAGTGTAGAATTTGTCGCTAAAATCATTGAAGATGTCGGGGCCGATTCCTTTCTGTTCGAGCGCAGCTTGGTATGATAACACATGTGGGACTTCAAGATTGATCTCAGCGAATTGGAGATAGTGTGCAAGTTGAGTTGGAGCGTGAACTTGTGGTGATGCAGCAACATCACTGTTTGCTCGTCGAGTGGGAGTGCGTGGAGTGGGATTGGTGGGCGTAAGCGTGCATGGGGTGGGAGCTGTTGGCGATTGTATAAGACCTTGCATCTGAACGAGCGTTTGTAGTAAGATGACCAAAGTCAAAGCGGTGATATCTGGGGCAGCAGACACTGGAGTTGGCTGGACAGCAGCCTTGTGTGTGGGATGGAGAATTGGTGCCTTGTTCGCAGCATTGAACAACTCGATGTTCAGTGGAATAGCAATTGTTGCCAGGCTGTCCTCCTAGTAATGTAGTTATTAGTTTTCGTACTGACCACACGATGTGTAAAATCAAAAACGTACCAGCGCGAGACACCAATCATGCACCATGGCAGGCATTAGAGCAATTGGTCCAAGGGGGCCGATATACATAAGGCCATCGTCGTTCTCGTTCTTGTGCACTTTTATAAGTTTCAAGCGCCATCATGTGAGACGATTATCGAGATTGGCTTTCTTGACCTGCTTACTAGTAGATTTTCCCTGTAACAACAGTAGATGTTAGCTGCATCCAACGAGCTCACCAAAAAACACCAAATACATACTGTGGGGCTCTCAGAGGAGCGCAACAAGTTGTCCTCAGAGCTCCTAGAGGACTTCGAGCTGCGTGGCAACTTCTCAACGTGTCGCATATCCACAATAAGCTTTACAATCGTCAGCTTCTCGTTCAAAATCTTCTTTACCATCTCCTTGTAGTCGGTAGCGTTATCGACATCAATCGAGTCAGCCACTGTCAGCCGCTGTCTAATAGAACAGTTAGCGCTAGTTGTGATTGCTGTTGTGACAAGCTTACGCTTTGGTTTTCGTCATGCCATATTTTAGTGGAAAGTGTTTCTTCTCCGTAACCTCGTAGTGTTCAAGACCATGCTTGAGTAGAATGGCTTCCAAAAACTTGATGTAGTCCAAGGGGTCAGGAGCAAACAGAAGTTCCTTCGTCTTGACGTCTTTCTGCTCCTTTGTGGTTGTCTTCCCTTTCACGGAACTCTTTTTGATGATGTCCGAATAGACAGTCAGTGAGATTGAGAATAATTGTGAAATACTATCGTCCTTCGGAGCTGGGGACGACATGGAGTGCACAAGGAAAACTTCCGACTACAGCTAATTACAAACGTCTCTCAGCTACCTCTGGGGTCCTCCCCGGCAATCCCCGCCGTCCACCTTTTTTTTTTGGTTTTTCCCCAGACTTTTGAAAACCGCTGTAAGGGAAAAGTACAGGGAATACTTGGGTTTGTATACATGCTGGTCAGTTGAATGACTAAGCAATATGTAATTGATTGGAAGGTCATAGAATGTCAGAGATTGATCAAGAGGAAAGATAAGAGATACATATGGAAGTGTGAACACACATAAGAAGACAAGGTGAGTCACAGGTAAGTAGTAAGCAGGCAGATAGAAAGGCCGATGACTTCTGATAGTACACATAAGAGATAAGACTTAGGAAAGTGGTGAAGAAAAAAGAAAAAAGAACCCAGGTAACCGCTGATCATAACATTACCCCCTTAGTAGCATTGAAACTGCATTGAAGACCTAGAAGTATGGCTGGGGAGAGCCAGTAATGTTTGCCCATCCAACTTCATCCATGTTGGCTTCAAAGTTGCTTGGGTTATATCATTCAGAAGAAGGAGTGCAGCATCTTCTTCTAATGTGAGAGGCTGGGGTCATGCATCAAAGATTTGAGAACTGGTTGGAGGACAACCTGGAATGTGGGTTTGAATGAGAGTTGGAGGACTGAGAAGAGGAAGAAGAACCCCAAGATGTTCATCAACATAGAGGGCAGTGGACTTGGATGTGATAAGGAGGAGAGTGAAGACAGATGGGGCATTGATAGAGATGACAATTGATATGAAAATGTACAAGACAATGGCAGCCGAAGCAAGCTTCAGAATATTGAGGGTGTTCACAGGGTATTTCGGTCTTTCCTTGTTCAATGAGGAGTTCTCTAGCGGCTGTCCTTTCAATCATCCTAAGCTGTTCTTCTTCTTCATTGGTAATTTCTAGGTTTTCTATGGCTGGGAAGAGGTCTTCTTTAGCAGTTTCCCTCAGGTATCGGTCTACATTTGTCAAGAATTTGTGCATCCCAAGTTGATGGAGGGCAGTGCAGAGTTGGGAAGAGATGTCCTGATGAATTTCCAGAAGCATGGTCCTTTCTCTCCCTTCACCAAGAGAACAAGTCATGAGCTTGAGTTCTGAGGTGTGTAGGAAGGTGCAGTAGAGAGCGTGAAGGGAAGAGGCAAAATCCAGATGGGAGGTGATGGGTACTGCCATCCTAACATCTTAGAGCATGTCAGTGACATTGTTGAAGGTTTTGGAGTTAGGGAAATCATTGTCAAGTGGTGACTGTAGATGGGGATGTCCACAGAATGGACAGGAGATCTAAGGGAAATGCAAGAGGCAAGGGAGTCACAGGCAGTGTTCCAGGATTCATTGGCTTTGTCATTCCATCCAGAATGGATGACAATGGAAGTCTGAGAAGGAGAAGGGGAAGAAGGTCAAGAAATAGGAGAGTTGGGAGTGAGCATAAGGCAGATTTGTTCATTGGTAGAGAAGAGATGGATGATGGAACAGGAAGAAGAGTCAGAGTCACTAGCAGAGATGACATGCATAGTTATATTTTCAAGAGAAAAGGTGGGTAGAATGTTGTCTGGTTTGTGGGGAAGGGGCTTTTGGTGATGAGGGAAAGGCTGAGGGGTTGGACTTTTTATAGTCATTGAGGACATCTTTGGCATGGGAAAGATCCTTTTCTGGGACTCAGGAGTCTTCTTCCACCATATATCCTTTCCATCAAATTAGAAAGGAATGGCATTGTAGAGCCCAGTCTCTCCCTGGCTTTGCAGACACACATACCATGCTGCTTCACCATTGTCATACCTCCTACCTCCTCTTACAGTGAATCCTATCCTATCCGCTGTTGTATCTGTGCATCTGCACACTTGAAAGTTAGCATTTGTATGTTGAATTGGCTCAGAAGCTTTGTTCTGTCTGTCCTAGATCCTCGTCCTCGTCATCCCAGATTCATTGGTAAGTCATCCTTTAGTCTTCTAAGTCATGTAATATTGTCTCTCCTATCTTCTTCCTATGTACACTCTATGTTCCTCTCTACTTACGCTTGCATGGACTCACAACTATGAATCTTTGTCATTCTCTGACAGTCTTGGGTGTGCCCAGACTATAAAAGAATGTATCCCATGCTTGTAATAACACTTTTGGTTCACTCCCACTCTATCGCTTTTGATCCTAAGTTGCCGCTGCCATTCTCTCTGACCTTCTCTGATTCTTACAACCTTCTGCTATATCCTCACTATCCTCACCATCGAGGGAAGTGTTTGGATCATCCATGTACCATCTGCATCTGTCTATATCTGCATCTGCCACATCCTAGAGTCATCTGGACTCTTCTACAAACCTTTCTGAAGAACCTTCATTGCCTAAGCATTCTCCTCCTCTTTATCTTCTCTTCTTGAATCCTTAGGGTTGAGCATTTCATATCCTTCTAACCCCTTGCTACTGACCACCTTGGATCCCCCTATCCCCCAGGACTCAGGAGCTACTTTACAACTGGAGCCCACCGTGAGGGATTCAGTTGAGTTGACTTGGAGGACCCTTAGGCCCACTGCCCACCAACTCAAGCTTGAAAATTTGCTTGAGCATTTCTGCCATCTCAACCTATCTGACAACTCTGACTTCTTTGTGCTGGTTGAAATGGATCGGTCCGACTCACCTGAGGACTGCCCTGCGATATCACCTTACTTGACATCATAAAAAGGATACTTGATCCTAATGATGTTTCATCTCTATTCATCCAATCCAACAACCATATGGACAGCTCCAGTTCTATCTCAACTGAGCATCCAAGATCTTCCAAAGAATTTGATAATCTTGTCACCCCTGATTGACAAAGCAGGTTGCCTGACTATGAGAGTTTCAACTTGCCCATAGTTCCAGGAGCCTTCACTCATTCCCCACCTTAACCAGTCCAACCTGTGAGATGATTGCCTTCCCCTGACAACTGGTCATCTTCCCTAACTCCACTTCTGTCTTCATCCAAAGACTCTATAAGCAACCCACCTGACTCCCCACCATCACCATCTTTATCCTACCTTTTCAACCACTCAGTTTCTCTCTCCCACAGCTGCTCAGCTGTTGATCTCCTCATCCCTACTGTTGGTGAGCGATCTTCCCCTCATCATCCAGCTTCTCCTTCTGTCTCTCATCTACCTGACATCTCTTGTTTTCCACCGCTTTCCTTGTGAAGGGTGAATCCTGTTCCTGTTTCTTCTGTTCCAGTCAATTCATGCCCATCTGTGCAATCTGGAAGCTCAGTGCATCTGCCCCAACCTGCTGCTCCACTACTGGTACCATCTCTCCACTGTCCAATGGCTAACAACCCCCAACAGATGCCCCTTAGGGGCACCCAAAATGCTCCCAAGTTCAATGGAAAGACCCCTGCAGTTCTCCCTCATTTCCTTGAGGATGTTGATCTATTAGGCACTGCTGCTGGTATCAATGATGCTGAGAAGATCTGCTATGCCATGCAGTATGCAGACCTTGATGAGGCTGAGGTCTGGCAAACAGTAGATGCAGCTTCTGCCATGAATCCTATCTGGAATGACTTCGTTGACCAGATAAAGGAACTGTATCTGGGGTGTGAAGGGACCAACCACTTCTGTCATGTGGACTTTCATTACATGGTACAGGATTATTGCAAGGCTCCCATGCAAAGTCAGGAATATTTAGGGGAGTACAGAAGGAGGTTTGTAAAGATTTCATCTCATCTTGTTGACACTGGGAAGCTCTCTGAAATGGTATATGACATCCACCCTCTTTGGAATCAAATGAGATCCATTTAACCTCTAGAACTTGATACTTGTAACTTGTGCAAGAAAGCTGTAATATCTGTAAGGTGTGCAAATCTTCTACAGCTTTCTCTCTCTCAGCAGACATCTAATCAACCAACTGTATAAGGTTTCAGGCAAGGTGTATAGGTGTAGGCTCATTATGGTAAGCATTCTTTTTGCCCTCATGGAATGATGAGGACCCTGGTCCAAAGGCAAAGTGTTTTCAAAGGGTCACTTCAAAGCATGACACTCCCAGTAACTGGTGCCAGCCAGGAAATTCTCCTTCCCTTCTTTTGTTTGATTTTCAGGTAGTAAGTCCGCTAGAGTGATTGTGGCAACCAGGGGAGAAAAGCTTTGTGTACTGCAGAAAGTGGCATGGAAGATGGTGTGATTGTCAAAGGAATTTGAGAAGACAGTGGGGTAGAAGGGGAAAGCACAGAGGATGAATAGATTGCATGGTAAAACTGAGTAGGTAGTGACATTGATAACATTGAGTGCTGCATTGCAGTGGAGTAAAGGAAGATGAAGAGGCACAGAAGAATGCAACTGAATGTAACTAATTCTAATCCTATGATGCAACCAAGTCATCCCACTCTCTCATTGGAGCCAATATGCCAATAAACCTTCACTTCTTGAAGCCAATGTACCAACAAATCTCCACAAGCTCCTGTTCTCCCACAGAAACAGAATTGTTCTTCTGACAGCCAGCTGATCAATGTCATAGTCCCCCTCTTACTGGAGCTAATGTGCTAAGAAAACTCCAGATCTCCACACATCAAACCATGGGCTGAGGTGTTGAAACACTCTTTTTATATGTTCACCATAATGTAATAATACAATGGAATTCTAGATCTTTAACAATACTAATATGGTTGAACTTCTGGCCTCACACATTAGATTATTGTACAATAATCCTATTACCAACTCTTTAAAATGCCCATCCTACTGTAGCCTATATCCAAGCATTGAATGTGTCATCCATCATCTCTCCAGTAACACCCATTTGGCCATTGGGCTGCAGAATTCCTATTCAGAATGGTAATTATTTTGAGCCAAGTGATGACTTCTTTAAGGATGAGAATGCCACAATAGATGGTATGACACCCCTGTTTTTCTAGTAAGACATGGCTAAGCTACTTGACCACCATAACATGCCCTTCATTAGACCACACTAAACTCCATCCCTGTTTCTGCAAAGAATTCAGGTGCCCCATTTATTACAAAATTGGCAGGAAGTGGAGTCTCTTAATGAGCACCCCCTGTAGATGCACCTGGCCACCACAACATCATACCCTGGATTTCAAAACTTCACCTTAGCCACCATCATTGCCCTGGGAATTTATATCTTTGCCATCTTCACCTCAACTCTGATTATTTTCTATTTCCACCAATGCTCCATCACCCACTCTCCCTTCCCATGTCATACTTTCCAACCTCTCCCTCTTACAAATCTTCCCACTTGCCCCAACCCAACTCTCAGCCTGTCAGGATCAATCTCCTCTTGACATCTCAGATCCACGCTCTTTATATACCCTTGTTATCGCCACTCCCTCCATCCTCATTGCTATTGAAGGACTCCCCAGCTATCAAGCAAACATCACCTGCCAACTCCTTGTCCAGCTTCTCCATCACATCACACTCACACAGGTCCAACACTTTAAAGCTTGCCCAGACAATCTACCTAATGTTTTTGGCCTCCCACTTCACACCACCCTCTCACTCTTGCTTGGACCAGTCCTCAAGCTGCTTCACACCCACTCCTTCTACCACTGCCTGGAGGAGCTTCCTAGTAATGTTCTCTACCCAGCCTTCTGCCAAGTCTATCTCTATCTCACTTGAGCAGAACAACAGCACTATCATGGACAGACTTGGATTGCTCAACCACCCACCAACTCCTCTACTCCCATTCCCTTGGCCCTTTGAATCTTGTCATGTCCCACTTTCCTTGCACCCTCAGCCATAAACAAAAAAGATGTCATTCAAATCCAGGTTGCTGAGGGACAATGGATCACCTCCTCTGCCTCCAGGGTCATCATTCATAACTCCCTCCCATCCATTGCTAACACCCACTGCTACATTTCTCTACACCTGTTCTTCCTGTCAACAGACAGCCCCAGGCCACACTGCTCATCATTCTTGGCAACACAATGTGATCTCTGTAATAGATGGGGACATTCCAACAATGTTTGCAATCCTTGAATCTGTGCCTGATGTGATGATGAGAGAGGGCATGTGGCAGATCACTGTCCAATTGATCCCCCATGTCAGCTGGAAGCTTGAAGCATCCATGCTGAATCCTACTCAAAGGACAACGACCTCAATACCCTTGTGGATAACAAATGAGAGGCTTAGGAATGTTGAGCCTGGGGCTCATCAAATATATAAAGGGGGTAATGTTACAATCTTTTTCCTTTCTCATGTCTTCTTTCTTATCTTTGTAATTCATTGTCCTTACTTTCACTTCACCCCTCAATATGAGGAGGTTAATCACTATCTACTCACCTTTGATCCTCTATCTTCTCCTTTGCTCCTTCTGCTCTAGTACTATGTCTTCTCACAGGACTATCTCCCCTCTGGCTACTTCTCTCATGTAGTCACATGTTCTAGATAGATAATCTATAGTACTTAATACCCACATAGTGTGTATTCTTTCCTCATTCTTGTTTTGCACAATAACAACATCAGTCTTGCGATCCAAAACTCATCTGGTTGTGTCTAAAGTCCCTTCATCCTTTGTTCTATCCTTGAGACTTCTTTGAGGACACAATGTCTTTTTGTGAGTATCTTGCTCGGAGTAAGTAATTCCTAGGCACAAGTCTGTCGACTCACATAACAGAGACAAATGTTCCAGCTCAAATTGACATGGTGGGGGTGGGACATGAGTAATCAGGATTGAAAGTGTATAGTGGAGGTGGGACATGAGCAATTGCACTCAAATTGATGCAGTGGGGGTGTAATGGAGATGGGACACAAGCAGTTGCACTCAAATCCATGCAGTGGGGGGTGGCAGATGAGCAATTAGGCTTGAATTGACATGGTAGAGGCAGAAGATAAGCATTCCAGCTTGAATTGACACACTGGATGGCAGATAAGTGGTTGAGCTTGAATTGGTGTGACAGATGCAGGAGATGAGTGTTCTGGCTTGAATTGACATGGTGGGGATAAAACACAAGTGGTCAGGCTTGAGAGGACATGGTGGAGGTGTAACATAAGCAGTTGTGCTTGAATTGACATGGTGGGTGTGGCAGATGATTGGTTGGGCTCAAATTGAGCTAGTGGAGGCAGGAGATGAGCATTCCAACTCAAATTGACATGGTGGAGGTAGGACATGAGCAGTTGCATTTTCATTGACATCATGGGAGTGGCAGATGTGCAGTTGTGCTTGATTTAACATGGTGGGGGTGGAATATGAGCAGCTACACTCAAATTAACACAGTGGAGGTGGTAGATTTGAGCTTGGAGAGATATAATGATGGTGGAAAATAAATGTTTGCACTCAACTTGAGACAATAGAGGTGGAAGACAAGTGTTCAAGCTTGAATCAACATGTTGAAGATGAAAAATGAGCAAATGTGCTCAAATGGACACAGTGGAGGCATGAAGTGACCATTTGAGCTTGATTTGAGATAATGGAAGTGGGAAACAAGCATTTGGGCTCAGATGGATATGGTGGAGGTGGGAGATGAGCATTTGAGCTTGAATGGACATGGTGGAGGTGGAAAGTGAGCTGATGAGTGGTCAAGCTTGAAAGGACAAGGTTGGAGTGTGAGTCAAGTGATTGGGTTTGAAATGACCTAGTGGAGGTAGGAGATAAGCAGTGGTAATTGAATGGACATGGTTTGGGCAGGAGCAGGCAGGTCACAGAGGGAAATCAACAAAGACCATGTGACACACATGGGAAAATTTTCATGAAGTCCATGGCATATTAGAAAATAAGGTGTATGCTCTATTAGAGCTTAGTAGCTAACACATGCTGTAACTACCATTGCACTATTGGAGTGTGACAATGTGGGACTGTATGTGTCTGGTAATATACTCTCAAGCTAGAGCTGGTTGTCAATCTGTGTGAGACATTGCTAAGCTGTCATGCTGTAAGATGCTGTTACAACTATCAGTACTGTGGGAAAAGAAGGGGTTGCATCTGCAAATGGCCGAAATGAAACAGGCAGCCAGCAAAACTTGGCAACTTATGGCAGCTTAATGTGATAAGCAAAACATCTCTTATTGGTGGAGATGTAGAGATTGTGTAAAGATAACATGGGCAAGTTCAAATTGAAATCTGCTTGGATTTGTAACAATAAATAATACAATTGATTTTTATTAAAAGGCCTATCAGTAACAGGTTAATTATGTGGAGGGTATGGATATGAGCTACTATGAAACCAACCAGGTCAGAATGATAAAAGTAGTCCTCATCAATTTTCCCATGCAATACATATACCTCCTGATCTATGTAATGGTTAAGATGGAAGTGAGAATAACACACTTGAGACATATATAATGAGATTGCATGATTTGCTTTCTCCCCATATACTGTGACTTTAACTCAGCTGCATGTGAGATATGCATCAAAGGGATAACCTTTCCATGATGTACAGTCTCCTGTTCAATGAAACATCTCTCCACCATCCACATTTGGATGAAAGGGTCTTCATCAAAACTCTGGCAAACATTGAAATACTGAATGTAAGGCAAAGATGTTAAAAGAAAGCCAAAGCAGAGGTCTTGCATGATGGATGGTGTTAAGTGCAGTTTGAAGGCCATCCATACCTAAGCAATGATGTATGCTACTGAATTCAGTTCAATAATAGAGACAAGGCTAGATTATTTATGATTTTGAGATTGACATGAAGAATCAAGCAACCACAACATTGCAATTTCCATAAGAAAATAGATTGCTGGAAGGATGCACTAGAAGCACCTGGCTGGGCATGATGATGGATGATAAAAAACTGAAGCACAACTGGACTTGGAACTTGTGCCAGACATTGATGGAAGTAAAGTAGGACAAGCAAGTGGCAACCTCAGATGTCTGTGAAGCAACATACATAATTCACAATAGCCCACTTGACATCTGGAAGGTGAGGGAGCTGTAACAAGTTTTCCAATGATAGCCACTTGCTGTCAAAAGTGATGGTAATATGGAGGGCAGTCACTTGGTTATTGGATAATATACCACTTGTGAAATGATTCCACACAGGATGCAAAGCTTTGAACTGCATTTCTTTGTCTGGAATGACTCACAAAATCCATGTAGCTGCAGGATCAGACAAAGCAATTTCATCATACTCCTCAGCAACCACATTGTTGATCAATCATTGGCTGTGTTCAATAAGGAGGGTATAGAGATCAAATTGATGGATTTTGTGATCATGATCCAAGATTCAGACAACCTGTTCAGCAAAGTCCTTCACATGCTTATTTGTCCACAGAAATGATTGCTTGCAATGTGTGATAAGAAGACACTCACTAACATCCATGGTATACTTGATGATTCCTGATTGCATCTGCAAATGATTGTAGGAGCTCAAGTTTGAAAATGTAGAAGTCAGTCTCCACACCTGATTTTCCCTTTTAAGCACTGGCTTCAACAATAGCATTCTTGCAAGCATGGAATTTGTCAAGAGCAGCTTGCATAGATGTGATGGTAGTATTGGTGTGTACTGGACTTTGGGCTTGGTAAATGAAGTCAATGATGCAATGTATAGCAGCAACAAATTCTAACAGGGCAGCATCTACCAAGATAGGTACAATCTTCTGCTAAATGTCACAATGCTTGTGTCCTGTCATTTGCTGGACATGCAAGACTCTGCCAGAAAATTGTCACATGCTGATATGCTTGTGAGCAGATTTGAAATGGAAATCCAGTTTATCTTTTCTCATCACCTCCTTATACTATGCAAGGACATGATTGAAGAAGAGCTTGTGCAGTGTGTGGAGGACTTCTGGGACAAGAAATATAGCAGGGTTGGAAAGCAAGTAGTCACACCACAAAGAGAGTTGAACTTCTAACAGCAGTAGGGCCTTGGCAGACTTTTGGAAATGATCAAGATTCCACAGGTCTACATTCTGAGCAGTGTCAAAAATGCATTCCAGAGTCTTCTCACTGGCACATGATGCATGGCACATCCCATTACTGAATTTCTTTAGAGAGGCTTAAGTGATGGGGGACATGTTCTTGGAGACACAAGTGATCATTAGTTGTTTGGGTAGATCTGCAGTCCAGGCAACAAGTGGCATGAAGCAATATTGAATGTCCCTGAAAGGATTCACCATAAAATCACCATGGAGAGTTCTTCAGATTTGGAAATACAAGGTTGACACATTTGTGTCAGAGTTGAGCTTGGAGAATGATTTGGTAGTCAGGATATGTTTCAAACTTGGGCATGGGTACAAATGCAACATATTGCCATATATAGAAGGTGGCTTTCATACAGATGTCAGAATCAATGTTGCCTATTGTGATGAAGAGGGGGTGCATCTCTAGCCCTCCAGTATTTTGAGTCACAGGTGTCTTGTTGGATGCAGCAATAATTGGCACAGTGCTTGCACCAACCAGGAGCTGATCCAGAGGATCATAATCAGTATCTGATGTGCCAACAGGATTTGCAAGATGAACCTGTATTCTAAATGCTTCCAAGGACATAAACCATTCTCCATATTTGTGTACATTGTTTTGTTGAATTTTGATGGGGTTGAAAGCAATATTATTTGCAAAAACTGGATTGAAGACAATGCTCCTGACAGTCTTGAGGCCATCACCAGATATCTAAGTTGGATAGGTGATGTAGTGGAGTAGCCCTCAACCTCAAGTTGGACTGTCTGCCAAGTTGATGTGGTTGGGAGGATGTTGATCCAACTCAGCAACTAACTGAGTGGCTGACAAAAAGGATGGTTTTGCATTTTCACAGAACTATGTCAATTAATCACAATGAGTAATGTAGTCATGAAGGCAGTTTAAGAAAGTATCCAACACAGTTTCAAAAACTGGTTGATTTGCACTTGTATTAACTTTTAAGCAAAAAAATTGGCAAGGGTCCACTCTGCTGCTCCAGCAAAAGGGTAATAGGGGTTGGACACACAATGCATATGATTTGGATCATCCTCCATCTGCTGAAGAAGATTTTTCAATTTTCCATATGTTTCACCAGATAGAGCATGGTACTGAGCAGTCCACATGCCTGCCATGGCATTGCTTAGAGATTGCCACAGAGAAGAAGATAATTATAGCTGAGGCTGCTCTTGGGGTTTGCCATCTTCAAACCACCCCTCTGGGCTGTTCAGACGCTCAGTGATCACATGAATGAATTCAAAGTCCTGGTTGCACCAAGCATTAGGACACTTGATATGCTGGAAGCTTTAGTATCTATACTTAGCCATTACCCCAATATACATCTTATCACTTTGATATAGGGCAAGGAAATCTTCATCCGAGGTCTGAGAGGCTTGTCAGATGATGTTATCAAGAAAGTTATTCTAGCTAAGCAAGCCACAAGAGAAATATGCTGCCATTGTGTCCTCACATTGGCTTGGAAACTTGAAGAAGTGGTAAAACATATGGAGCTCCTTAAAGTGATGAAGGAGGATTTCCAATGTGCATATGTGGAGGCTTCAGATGAGGTGGACTTCTTTGAAAGATTGCTGTTGTCCAGGAATAGATCTGATCTAGGTGATGACATTAAGTTTCTCCACCAAGCCTATAAGGAAGACCATGCTTTGGATACTGGGCTGGCTTGGTTGGACCCTGGGTATGGTGAATGTACAAGCAGCATGATAAATGATATCACCACATAGCCAGGCCTAGACTCCAGACCATGTATTTTTAGTAAGTTGTATCCTAAAATATTCACTTCATAAGTTGATCAGATGATCTCAAACCTCCAAACCAGTTTGTCCATTGGCTCATGTAGATATTTCCCACATTCCTGTAATGACTATATCCAAACTAAAGAAATACTTATTCTCAACCATCACCCATACATTGGCCTGCTGTTAGACTCCAACATTCTGATGCTATTCTGATGTCAATAAATATAAGGCATGGTGCAAAGAGAGGGAGAGCATGTTTGTTTGCTTGGGCTCATCCAGCTAGTTCAAGTCACTCTTAGCATGATCTGACTTCACATGCAACCAGTCTGCTCAAAAATATCCCAAGAGCTCTAGCTTGAACACTGCAGGTTTCCCAGTTGCAATTAACTTAATAATGTTGGCTTTTTGAGTAAAGCTGTCATTTTAAAGGCTAGGTTGGCTTTCCAGCATGTCTTTGAGGATATGCTCATCCATGACCCCAGATTGAGCAACTTTGAGTTCAAATTTGGATTTGAACTTGTGGAAGTCTCCTTTGAAAGGTTCTCTTTCCATTCACATGTTTGCCAAGGAGTGTCTGGCTTTGGAAGCTTGGTTAGATAGGATGAATTTCTCTATGAAGTTGGCTTCAATTGTTATGAAGGTCCAATCTTCATCCTTAATGGTTTCATTGGCACATTTCATGAGCCATCCTTTAGCAAAGAATTGTCCTTGTCCTGCATCCATTTTGTTGAGGAATGCTGGGATCTTATTTTTTTCTTCATAAAGAGAAGGATTCATGGTGAAGTATGCCTTCATTGTGAGTAGCCATAGGTTGGTGTCTTCTTTTCTGGAGAGGTTTCCAGGAAGGCCAGCTTTTAGTTTAGGTATTTTGTTGTTGTCTGGGTCATTGTGGGGAGGGTGGTTATGGAGGGAGGTAGCTACAAGGGCTTGTTGTTCTTCAAAGATGGCTCTGGTGTAGGAAGAGGTGGGTTTGAGGAAGGCAGGTTTGGTAGTTGAGGTTACATTGACAGGTAGTTTGATCAGAATTGGTTGAACTTGTTTGATGGAAGGGTTGGAGAAAGAGGAAGGAGTGGTTGGATGGAAGAGTCTTGAAGATTGGATGGGGCTAGTGTATGTGGTGTGAAGGGCAGAGAAGGGGTTCTTTATTGAGAACCTGCAATTTGTTGATAGGGAGATGACACAGTGGGGAATATCTGGACAGGTGGCTCTTCTAGTTTAGGAGAACTTTCTTCAGACTCGGCTTCAGGTGAGGAATCCAAGTTTTGGGTGAAAAGGTTCTGTAGGTTGATTTGTCACATAGTGGGATAGGTGTGCTCCAAGCATGATAGCTGAAGCAATTTGAAAAGCTAGTTCTTTTGTTATATTTTGGCCTGATTTCTAGTTATTGTTCATGCTGGAAGTAACTAGAAAGTAATCTCCAGTGTAACCCATGTGAAGAGTGTGTTTTAAATAATCTTTAACATGCAGGGAGTGGCTGTTAGTGTTATGTTGAAGCCTGGTTACTAGCTTAACATCATATACTGGGAGTGTCTAGAAAGTAATCTCCAGTCAGATCTGTATCGAGAATGTTGTTCAAGTAATCTTTGATGTGCAGGGAGTGTCCTTGAGTAATCTCCTGCCAGATGTGGTTCATGTTGAGTTGAGTATCCTAGGGAGGATCTCATGAAGAGTCGCAATGTCCTAAGAAAGCTGTTTTGGTTGAGAGAAGGCTTCAGACAAGAGGGGTCTCAAGGTGAACCTTGGAAGACTAGAAACTAGGCTGGATTGTGTAGAACTAGCTAAGGAGCCAGATACAGGAGAGAGGGGTTTATATACTATACAAGAGTAGCACACGGATCAAGAAGAATCTGGAAGATGGAGACATCTAGGGAAGAGATAGTATCATACGAGAACGGTTGTCCAATGAGAAGAGATGAGATGGGTGAAAGGAGAAATGGAACAAAGAGCCAGGACTGCAGAGCAGATGTGGAACCACTGTGGATTCTAAAGAGGAAAGCATATGAGATATGAAATGGAAACCAGCAGACCAAAGGGCCAATGGAGGAGCAAGATGGATCAAGATGAGAAAGGTGAAACAAAGAAGATGCATCTAAGAATGGAAATGGAAACCAGCGGACCAAAGGGCCAATGGAGGAGCGAGACAGATTGAGGCGAGAAAGGTGAAACAGAGAAGATGCATCTAAGAATGGAACAGAGTTCTGTCTAAAGAAACGAGGCGTTGGAAACAAAAGTGGAGAGGTTCCAGTATCGGAATTTGTTGACAGAGAGATACAGGTGAGTGTCAGGAGAGAGGAAAAATGTAGGGGATATCATATAGGGGTCCAAATTCCGTAACAGTTAGTAATCTCCTGTTTGATGGTAGAGTTCAAGAAAGAAGTCCTATAGAGAGGATCTCATGAAGAGTCACAACATCCTAAGGTCCTTGTCCAGTTGAGGGAAGAGAAAGGGTCTTAGAGTAAACTCTGGCACTAGAAACTAGGCTGAATTGCATAGAGCTAGCTGGGAAGATCTCTAGATACAGGAGGAGTTTATATACTATACAAGGGAAGTGCACAGACTAGGTAATATAAGAGGAAACTGAGTCACTCAATAGAGAGATAGTGACTAAGGAGAGATGCTCTCAAATGAGAAAGCAAGAAAGAGGAGTGGAACAATATTGAAATATCAGGATAATGCTGCAGCACAGTTGCACAATAGCTGCAGAATCTAAAGAGGAAAACATATGATGAGGCTAAGAATGGAAAGAAAGGGAAACCATTGGTTTGACCAACTGCTGGAGGTTTCAAAATAGAGACAGGATTCCATCTAAGGAAATGAGGCATTGGGAATGAAAGTGGAAAGGTCACAAAATCAATCCAGAGAGCTAAGGAATTCCTAGAGGGATATATGCAGTAGTTCATTGGAAAGAGGAATATATAGAGAATGTCATGCAAGGGTATGAATTCTGTAACAATTATGCCAGCAGAAAATCCAGCACTGCAGACTAGCTCTCCAGGTCACAACTTCATTAGCCTAGCACTTTCAGCAGTGTCAGCTTGGAGCTAAGCATATGGTGCAATGGTCAGTTGTGCTATAATTTGCCTACCAGCACAGATACAGTGCTTCCCTGAACCTGAGTGGAGCCTCTGGTGTAGGACAGTCTCATCCATCCCTGTGATGTGTGCACTCAGGCTGCCTCAAGCATATTTGAAGATGTCAGTTCCCAGTTGTCTATCTTCCATCAGATGATGATAGACATTGATTGGGGGGGAGAAATGCAGCTCAGACTGTAATTGCTGGTGAATAGGGTAGGTGTTGTAGTTGAGCATTATCTGAGGGAAAGCTAATTGTAGGTCATTTGCTAGCAGAGTTGGAAGAAATGACTGGGACAGCATAGGATTCCAGAACATTGGAACAGACATGTCACTGTGACTGCTGGGATGGTATGTCCAGGGGGGGAGCATTCACCATGGTCATGGTGCTGGTAGTGTGTTTGCTCTTCCTGTGTCACCTGTGGTGCTGTTCTGGATGGGAAAACAACTGGCCATTTTTCAAAAATCCATAAAGAATGGCTCAGGAAAGCCAGTCAATTCTATGATATGGCAATCCATATGCACAAATTATGAGGAGGAAATAGCTATGTCCCATCCCTCTCTGGGCCTAGAAAAGTCCAACATGACCTGAACACAATGGATGTCAACCAAACTTACCTAACACCAGTCCAACAAGCTGAACACATCCAAAATAATAAATATTTCATCTGCCACAAGGTGGGGGTGTTCTGCCAAGAACCACCCAGGAACCAAAGAGTGAACACCCAAATAATCTTACCTTCCTCAAAACCAAAGACCCCACCCACAACATCCACTTTACCAAAACTTCCCCCACCTCATCCATCCCTACCTTAGTAGAAAACCTCCAGATCCAACCCATTGATGAAGTCATCTTCTATCTAAACATAATGTGCACCAACAAAAACCTCTCCAACCAGGAAGTTCTCAGATCCCTCCAGATCATCTTTGATGACACTGTAGATGAAACAGGCAAACAAATCAACTTGCTCCACCTTAATAAAACACTAAATATCTCAAAAGGATTTTTAGATAGAGAAAATGTTTTGATGTCATTCTCCCCCCAAATTAGACAAAATTTTGTAACCAGTAGAAATTTCCAATCTATAAAACTCTCTATTTCTCTCTACCATGGTTCACTAGGAAAAATTGTTGACTCCTGAGCTCTCCTTGACTCAGGAGCAACTGGATGTTTTATCAACCACAACATTGTCACCAAAAACCATTGGCCAAAAGAATGACTAGCTTCCCCCATCTATGCACATAACACTGAGGGAACTCCCAACCAAAAAGGGATAATTCACTTTCATATAAAACTCACTTTCAGTATCAGAGAAAAAGAGGAACAATGTTGGTTCTACATCATCCACCTAGGAAATGACAATATCTGCCTTGGCTTAGGGAAGCCAACCCTGTGATAAACTGGGCCATGGAAAAAATACATTGCCCTTCTGAACAAAATGTCCCCTAACACAACTCTCCTGATGCCATCTATCAGAGATACTTGATTAAGTACCTCAAAGTTGATCCAAACCTCAACCTTGAAAAATCCTTCAATGAATGAAATATATTTTGGTCACTCTAGAGATCAAAAAGATGACCATCTCCACCAACATTGCCCAACACATCCACCAGGCTGAAAGAGAATTACCCAACACTTACAAAGAGTTTGCTGACATTTTTCAACAAAAAGACACAGATGGACTACCACTCTTGTGCTCATTCAATCATGCAATCTCAAAAATTCCTTCACCCCTTGATGAGCAAAATCCTACCCACTCAACCCAGCAGAACAAGAAGTTTGCAAAGCATTCATCAATGAACACCTAAAAAATGGGAGAATTACCCCCTTCCAATCTCCACAAGCATTCCCATTCTTTTTTGTCCCCAAGAAAGATGGAACGCTCTGCCCCTGTCAGGATTACCATTACCTGAATTTGCACACCATTAAAAATATATACCCACTCCCTCTAATCTCCAAACTAGTGGATAAACTAAAAGATAGCAAGCTATTTACCAAGTTTGACATCTGTTGGGGATACAACAACACCCTCATCTAACTGGAGGATTACTGAAAAGCTGCCTTTTCCACCCCCTTTGGCCATTTCGAGCCAACAGTTATGTTCTTTGGATTATACAACTCTTCAGCCACCTTCCAGGCCTACATAAATGATACCTGTCATGATTTCATCAATAAAGGATGGCTGATCATCTACATGAATGACATGTTAATCCACTTGCCCAATAACCTCACTCTGCACCAGAAATGCATCAAACAGGTTTTTCAATATTTGCAGGAACAGCAACTCACCCTCAAACTCTCAGAATGCTCCTTCAACTCCACCAATATTGAATATCTAGGCTTGTTCATCTTTCCAGGCTCCATCAAAATGGGTCCAGTGAAGTTGACCACAATCAAAGAATAGACCCTTCCAAATAATGTTAAGAAAATTCAATCCTTTATTGAATTCTATAACTTCTACCAAAAATTCATCCCTGGATTCTCCAACCTTGCCAAACTCCTCTTCCTAATCCACAAGAATGCTCAATGGCAATGGACCAATGGCCATGTGGAAACATTCACTAAAATCAAAGACACCTTTCTAAAATAACCAGTGCTAGCCTTCCCCAACCGCAACAAACCTTTTTTAGTCATGACTAACAACATAATCCACACTCTGACTGAATGACACCAATACTTTACTGGGACAACCCATCCAGTCACTATCCTTACTGATCATAAAAATTTCACCTACTTTAAGAAGTCACAATGTCTATCTCATTGCCAAGCCAGATGGCAAATGTTCTTGCAGAATTACAATCTTGTCTGGAACCATACTCCCAGTTCTAGAATGGGCTCTGCTGACACCCTTTCCTTCAAAGATTTTATTGATACTTTTCAGAATAACTCCTTCCAAGTCCTTCTTCCTGATCTCCAAATCAACCTTCTTGATGCCATCCTTGTCTCTAAGATCACTGAATCAACCCCTTCTGACCAGTTTGTCATTCATGCCTTAATAGCTCTCAATGCTGAAACAGTTCCTTTGCCACATTCTACCAAGGATGATTGGTACTTTGACCATGAAGCTCTTTACTATAAGGCTCGGCTCTTTATTCCCAAAGCTGCCCAACATTCTTTAGTCAAAAATATCCACAAGTCTTTGATAGGCACCCATGGCAGGTACTTCTGCACTGTTTCCCTCCTCCAGAAGGACTACTGGTGGCCTGGCATGACTATCTTCATCCAAAAATTCATTGCTGGCTGTGCCACCTACCATGCAAACAAGGTTAATACCCACCCTTCCCACCCCCTGCTTGCCCCTATCTCCTCCAAGTGCATCTACCCTTTCCAGCAGATCTCCATGGATCTTATTACCAACCTTCCCACACCCCATAAATATAATTCTATTCTGGTCATGGTAGACCATGGTCTGTTGAAAGGGGTAATTTTCCACCCCTGCAACAAAACTGCATTAGCCTGAGATATTGCAGATATCTGCTTTCACCATGTTTTCCCTCAATTCAGCCTTCATAACTGAGTCATCTCTGATAAAGGATCCCAATTTGCCTCAGCATTTGCACAAGGGCTTGCCAGACTTCTAGAATACAATATTGCCCTCTTCACCACCTATCACCTCCAGATTGATGGGGAATTGGAATGGGTAAACCAAGAGCTCAAAATATACCTCCACATCTTCACAAAAGACCAACCTTTTAAATGGTATGAACTCTTTCCCATGGCAGAATTCTCTCATAACACTGCCACTCATTCCATTACCAATGCCACCCCCTTTTCTCTCATAATGGACCATAAATCCCATGCCTACCTGAAGACAAGGCAAATCTTCCTCCCCAAATTAGAAAAACATCTTTACCTTCTCTTTGTGTTACAATCTTTTTCCTATCTCATGTCTTCTTCCTTGTCTTCATAGTATGCCATCCCTACTTCCATTTTGCTCCTCAATATAAGGAGACCAACCATTACTTACTTGCCTTTACTTCTTCTTTTCCTCCCTTATTTCTCCTACTTTAGTACTACATCTCTCTCTACAGGACTATCTTCTCCTCTGGCTATTTCTCTCATAGTAGTCACATGTCCCCAGTCTTTCATATAGTTCTATGACCTTCCACTTAGGTAATCCATAGTACTTAATACCTGCCTAGCCTGTATTCCCTCTTCATTCTTGTTCTACATAATTACAGTGTCAGTCTTGTGAATCCACAACTCATCTGGTTGTGTCTTAGTCCCCTTGTCACTTGTTCCAATCCTGAGACTTTTTTAAGGATGCAGTGTCTTTTTGTAAGTACCTCCCTCAAAGCAAATAACCTCCAAATCCAGAATGCAAGTCTATCAACTCATGTAACACTCTGAAGCTCAGAAAGAAGCTATTGCTGCCCACAAGACAGCTGCCCTACTCATGAAAGACTGCATTACAGTGGCTCAAAAAACTGTCCCAATGTTTGCATGTTTTTCACTAAACACAATGGTCCCCAAATAACCCCTAACCCTCACCCTAACCTATGAGTGAACAAAATAAAGTACTCACTCTTGGCTTTCTATCAGCCCAAGGGTCAAAAGATTTGGTTGAGATTTGATGAAATATCAAAATGACAACTTATTGGAACAGTTTTTTTGACTTTAGGTTTGCATTATATATATTAGATCCTGGAATGCTGTAAGATAATTGCATACCTTATGTAAATACTATATTATGTCATCATTATGTAATACATTGTGATACAGCATATATAAACCCTGCCATCACAAATATATTCCCTCATTCCCACCATAAAACGTCTCTCCACTGCCCAAAGGAATAACATTATCTTTTGTGCTTTTCTTGATCTTTTTTGCTGAAAAATTGCTTCCCAAACTGCCATAGGGAAGTCTACTGTGGCTAGGATTCTTCAGGAAATCCAGCCAAAGAAAGAAAACCATCATGGTGGCTGTCCTTCCAAACCCTCTCCTATCAACAAATGTGCTATTGTCAAACAAATCATTACTGGCAAGGCCAACAATGCAGTTGAGGCCACTCATTTCATCAATTCCATCATCAGCACCCCTGTCTGCTCACAGACAGTCAGGAATACCCTCAAGGAGGCCTCTCTAAAAGCTGTGGTAAAAAAGAAAAAACCTCTCCTCACTATTGCTCATAAAAAAAGAAGGTTGGCCTTTGCTCTCAAATACCAGCATTTGACTGTGGAGGATTGGAAAAGAGTTATTTGGTCAGATGAGACCAAAATCAATAGGATTGGGTCAGATTGACAGGAGTATGTATGGAAAAAGAAGAAAGAGGGGCTAACTTCTAGAGAGGCCAAAGGTACAGTCAAGTTTGGGGCAGGATCATTGATGGTTTGGGGCTGCATAGGGTGGAATGGAGTGAGGATTTTGAGTGAGGTTGAGGGGAGAATGGATGCTGAACAGTATGTGGCCATTTTGGAGGAAGGGTTGCTGCAGAGCATGGAGGAATCTGGGATTTCTGAAGATGAAATCATTTTTCAGCAGGATAATGATCCCAAGCATACCTTCAGAAGAGCCCAGACTTGGTTTGAGAAGCAAGGGATCAAACTCCTTGATTTGGCTGCTCAGTCTCCAGACCTCAACCCCATTGAACACACTTGGAATCATCTCAAAAGATGCCTTTTTGATTATGAGAAGGCTCCTACAGGAGTTTATCAGTTATGGAATAGGGTGGTGGTGGAGTGGGAAAAGATTGCTGTGGAGGAGTGTCAAAAATGGATAGAAAGCATACCTAGAAGGATTCAAGCTGTTTTCAAGGTCAAGGGAGGTCATACCAAGTACTAAATACCCTATCCTGTACAAAGTCAAAAAACTGTCCAATGAGTTGTGATTTTAATATGACTGCCATTTCATCAAATCTCAACCAAATCCTTTGACCCTTGGGCTGATAGAAAGCCAAGGTGAGTGCTTTATTTCATTCACTCATAGGTTAGGGTGAGTGTTAGTGGTTATTGGGGACCATCACATTTAGTAAAAAACATGCAATCATTGGGATAGTTTTTTGAGCCACTATAACTCCCACTTCACACCCTGGAAAGTCAGAGATAAGGTATGGTTTGATTACAAGAGCCTGAACCTCCATTACCCCTCTAGGAAACTCATGTCCAAACATAAGAGTCCCTTCAAAATAGAACAGATTCTATCTCCCTCTATTTACAAACTCCAACTTTCTCCCACCTGGAAAATGCATCCAGTTTTCCATGCTTCTCTCTTATTCACCTATCAGGAAACTCCTGAACATGGCCTAAACTTCCTATCTTCCCCTCCTTCCATCATTGACAAAGAAGAAGAATATATTGTGGAATCTATTATTGCCCATCAGGGCTTTGCTTTCCACCAACAATTCCATATACAATGGAAGGGCTACTCTCCATCAGAAGACACCTAGGATCCTCTTTCCCACCTTGCCCACACCAAATACCTCATTCAAGCCTATAAAGCTTGATACAAAAACATCTTTGCCACCCCTGACAGCCCTTGACATTAGTCACCATGGAGCTCAAATTCTCCCCTTCTAAAATGGTCTTCATATTTGCCTGGCCTGTCTTTTCCTTGTCTCTTGATTATGCTTACCTAGCCACCCAATAGTGGTTTCTTTTTCTCTTTTCAAACACCAGCAAGACTTCCTATTTGCCTGGCCATCTTCTATTTGCTGTCCAGACTGGTGATATTCAAAGGATCAATGGGAAAACACTGGATGGGAAAATACCTCTGATGCCTAACTCAGTCTGAATTAACCCCACTGGTGAAGGCCTTCAGTGCTCACATGAGATTCCACCTCACCTGACACCATTTCTTCCTTCTATAGCCAAAAGAGTGATCAACAATTTATTTGTTTTTCCTTTCTCTATAAAGAATGAGCCTTATCCTATAAGGCAATCCATGCCTTTCTCTGCCCAACTCCTCAAACTCCCTGACTTTCAAATGAACCTCCTCTTTACCACATTCCTTGAAACTTTCCACCTCTCTCAACTCTTGATGTCACATGCCATCATCAGAAACTCCCCTGCCATCAAAGATGCCATTTTTCTCTTCTGGATGTACACAGAGAAACCCCCTCCCTACAATGAGTATGACCACTCCTTGGAATGCTTTGTCCTTGACCTCTGAGCCCAAGTATTGGACCTCTTTTCCAACTTGGAATTCTGTGGCATCCTTGCCTTCCTTCCTGAGGGGCCTGCCACCCAAGCCATTGAGAGAGTCATACACTCCCTCCCTCTCTGGACCTGACCTTGCTGTCTATGCTAATAGTGGTAACCCCAACCACCTTCCCTCTTCACCTTCAGCTGGAAATAGCCTGGGACCTGACTCTCCCAATGGTGATGGACCTTATCATGATTGACCCCTCAAGAAGTCTTTTCCTTTAAACTGATTGTCTCATCACTCACTTTGTTCACTGACTTCACTTTCCTTATCTCTCTCAATAATGACTGTGGATGTGTTCCTTCTCCTGTCCAATTCATACCTTAATTCTACTGATGATTCCATTCTATTGTTATGGACTTCACTAGGCATGACTCATTCTCAACTTGTCCTAGTACCTATGGTTTCCTTATGTCTCCTCATTTCTAGTCACATTGCATAGTATAAGCTCATTAGCCAATACCTACTTAGTAGCTTACCAGTACTTAGTTGTACTCCTGTATTAGTAGCACACAATACAAGGTGTCTTGTGGTGTCAAAGTCTTCCCTTGTCCTAGACCTTAGTTTCTCTTAATCTCAACTCTTATCTTTGAAGAGGTTGCATTTTTTCATGAGTACCTCCCTCAAAGCTAAGTCCTTGTTCCTCTTGATTGACCACAAGGTCTCCTTTGTGTAACAGACCTCCTCTACCAACAAATGACAACTCCTGCCCTCCTCCCTTTAATGTCTGAAACCCCACTTTCAGAGATTTTTCTACTCTTGCTGCCTGAATTGCTGAAGCCTTTATGGAGAGTAGAACTCCTGCTCAATGGAAACCATCCTCCTCTCCCTCCTCCACCCTCATTCCTGAACCAATTTCTTACATCCCCATTATTGTTCCTAAACACATCCACTGGCCTGCTATACCTGTGGTAGTCACACCCACTTCAAAGTTGACTGCCCCAACTACATCTGCCTAGGATGTAACATCACAGCCCCAGGACATAACTGAGGATGCTGCCCCATACAACTCCCCCTGAAGAATAACTTTTCAAGCAATGGCACTTTCTAATTCAGCAAATTAGTCTTACGATGAGGATAACATTATGGAATTTGTACCCTTGCATGACATTCCCTATATTTTCTGCTCCCCCAACAAACTGCTGCACATATCCCTCCAGGGATTCCTCAGCTCTCCAGGTTGGTTTCACAACCTTTCCACTTTTATTTCCAACACCTCATTCCCTTAGACAGAACTCTGTCTCCATTCTGAATCCTCCAGTAGTTTGTTGGATCAATGGTTTCCATTTCTTTCCATTCTTAGCCTTGTATGTTTTCATCTTTAGATTCCACAGCTACTGTGCAACTGTATCACAGCACTGTTCCAATATGCTGATATTGTTCCACTTCACTTTCTCACTTTCTCATTGGATAGCATCTCTCCTTAGTCACTATCTCTCTATTGGGTGACTCAGTTTCCCTTTATATTACCTAGTCCATGCACTGCCCTTGTATAGTATATAAACCCCTTGATATGATCAACAGCTACCTGGTTTCTCTTTTTCTTTTCTTTTCTGTTCTCTTTTTGTCTTATCTCTTACATGTACCATTAGAAGTCATTGGTCTTTCTATCAGCCCACTTACTACTTGTTCTTGACTCATCCTATCTTCTTATGCATGTTCACACTTTCATCCATATTTCTTATTTCACTTCTCCAATGTTCTCAAACATTCTATGACCTTCCACTCAATTACTTATCCCTTAGTCATTCAACTGACCAACATGTATATAAACCCAAGTACTTCCTGTATTTCCTTGAGCTAGACCTACATAAATCATCAATAGGTAAGATGGCTACTAGATCTCACCAATTATGACCTCAAAATGATCCATGTGCCTGGATTCACTCTTGTGGGACCTGATGCACTCTTCCAACAACCTGACTACCTTCTCCAATCTGGTTGAGATAATGAAGGAGTAACCCTCCTTCTACCATCCCTCTTTGTCAACATTATCGACACTGCACTCAATGACCATATCAAATCTTGTTCCAAAAATGACCCCTTTCTACTTACCCTATTCCAAGCCATTGATGACTCCATTCCCCCTCCATTCCACTCACACCTTGCAGATTGGCAGTGTGATACTGGCATTCTCACCTACCAAAATCACATCTACATTCCCTCTGACAACAAACTCTGCCATGACATTTTAGCTTGTCACCATGACCATGAAACAGCCAGACATCCTGGATATCTAAAAACACACCAACTCATAGCTGCAGATTATTGGTGGCGCCTTGCCCAATATGTACAAAAATATGTAGAAGGATACCCACCTGTCAACAAAACAAGGCCAATACCCATACAATAGTCCCTCTGCTTATTCCCATTAAATCCTTTACTTCCTGACCATTTCAACAACTCTCCTGTGACTTAATCACTAACCTTCCCCCTTCTGAAGGCTTCAACTCTCTCCTGGTCATGGTAGACCATGGGCTTACTAAGGAGGTAATTCTATGCCCCACCAATAAAACCATCACTGCTAAAGGGATCACCTCTTTTTTCTTCCACAAAGTTTACCTCAGATTTGGCCTCTATGACAAAATCATCAGTGATCATGGTCCACAATTCACCTCCACCTTCACTAAAGAACTAGAAAGAATTCTTGGCTACAAACTTGCCCTATCCATTGCTTATTACCCTCAAACCAATGGAGAAACTGAACATGTCAACCAAGAAGTTGAAATTTATCTCTGAATCTACTGTGAAGATAATCCCACATCTTGGTCTGATTCTATCTCCCACACTGAATTCACACATAATCACCACCCTCATTCCATCACTGGAAAATCCCCATTTTATCTCATGATGGGCTTTGAACCCTGCACTCTTCCTACTATCCTCCCCAATTCACCTCTTCCTGCACTAGAACACAGACTCAATCTCCTCCAAGCTGCCTGAGACAAAGCAATAGCAGCCCATGAACTAGCCCAACAAGTGATGGCAGCTCATGGATGATGGGGGTTTACTCCATTCAAGAAAGGAGATAAGGTGTGGCTAGAGGTCAGAAATCTAAAACAATGGATCTCCAATCCCAAGTTCACTTGCAAAAGAGAAGGACCATTTTCAATTACCAATGTCTTATCTCCCCTTACTTACAAACTCCAAATTCCCAAATATAGAACATCCAGCCTGTGTTTCATGCTTCTTTCTTATCACCCTATTACAAAAATGATGTCTACAGCCCAAACTTTTCCAAACCACCACCTGACCTTATTGCTGGTGAAAAAGAATTTGAAGTCCAATGGCTTCTATGCCACAGAGGTCTGATAGGATATCATTCCTTCCTGATCCAATGGAAGGGATACATGGCAGAAGAAAATTCCTGAATTTCAGAAAAGAAGCTTTCCCACACCAAAGATATCCTCAACAACTATAAGAAAGCCAACCCCTCTGCTTTCCCCCCTTCACCTCAAACTTCTTCCTCACAAACCAAATGACATTCCATCCACCTCTTCTCTTAAAAACACCATTATGCATGTCATCTCTGCTAACAACTCTGACTCCACTTCCTCCTCCATTGTCCATCTTACCACTCCCAATGAACAAATCTGTCTTATGCTTGCTTTCAATTCTTCTATTTCTTGACCCTCTTCCCCTTCTTCTTCCTTTCAAGCCTCAGTCATCATCCATTCTGGATGGAATGACAAAACCAATGAACCCTGGAACACCACTCATAACTCCCTTGCTTCTCACATTTCCTTTAAGTCTCCTGTCCATTCTGTCAATGTCCCCATCTATGGTCATTGCTTGACCAATAATTTCCCTGACTCTGAAACTTTCAACAATGTCACTGACATGCTCCAAGATGCCAGGATGGTGATACCCAATGCTGCCCACCTAGTTTTTGCCTCTTCCCTCCATGCTCTCTACCATGCCTTCCTATGTACCTCAGAACTCAAGCTTGTAACTCATTCCCTTGGTGAAGGAAGAGAAAGTACCATGCTTCTGGAAATTTATCAGGACATCACTGCCCAACTTTGCACTCCCTCCTCCACCAACTTAGCATGCACAAGTTCCTGACAGATGTAGACCAATATCTCAGGAAAACTGCCAAGGAAAAACTTTTCCCAGCCATAAAAAACCTAGTAATCACTGATGAGGAAGAATGACAACTTAGATTGATTGAAAGGGCAGCTGCTAGGAAACTCCTTATTGAACAAGGAGACTGAGGTACCTCACAAATGTTCCCAATACTCTGAAGCTTGCTTTAGTTGTTATCATCTCGGACACCTCCATTTTGACTGTTGCCTTTACCAATGCCCTATTTGTCTCTGATCCCCTCCTCATCATATCCAAGGTCACAATCCTCTTTGTTGATGAATCTCTTGAGGTTCTTCTTCTTCTTCTCAATCATCCAACCCTTGTCCAAATCCATGTCCAGGATCATTCCTTAACCAATTCCTAAACCTTCACCCTATAACTCCAGCCTCTTGTATCAGGAGAAGATGCCACACCCCTTCTCCTGAACAATATTATCCAAGCAATTTTGAAGATAACATGGACAAAGTAGGATGGCCCAATGTCACCAGCTCCCCCCAACCATACTTCTGGGTCTTCAATGTGGTCTTGACACTACTAAGGGGGTAATGTTACAATCAACAGTTACTTGAGTTCTCTTGTCCTTTGCTCTACTGTTCTTTCTTTGTCTTATCTCTTACATGTACCAGTAGGAGTCATTGGTCTTTATATCAGACAACTTACTACTTGTCCTTGACTCATCCTACCTTCTTACACATGTTCATGCTTTCATCCATATTTCTTATTTCATTTCTCCAATGTTCTCAAACATTCTATGACCTTCCACTCAATTACCTATCCCTAAGTCATTTAACTGACCAACATGTATATAAACCCAAGTACTTCCTGTATTTCCTTAAGCTAGACCTATGCAACCCATAGTATTCTAGTCTCACTCTTCAACTCCCTGAAACTTCTTAGTCTTTGTCCTACTATTGAGTGGACACTAAGTTTTGTCATGGACAAATAATTGACATACTTCCTTTGAAATCTCTGAACTGGACTTTGTGTTTATGCTTTCCTTTACCCAAGGCAAGTGTAACACCCTCCTGTACCTAGAAATCTCCCCAGCTAGTTCTATGCAATTCAGTCTAGTTTTTAATACCAGAGTTTACTCTGAGACCCTTCCTCTTTCCTCAACTGGATGAGGACCTTAGGATGTTGTAACTCTTCATGAGATCCTCCCTATAGGACATCTCCCTCAAACTCTACCACCTCACAGAAGATTACTAATAGCCACTCCCTGCACATCAAAGATTACTTAAAAGACACTCTCAACATGGGTCACACTGGAGATTACTTTCTAGACACTTCCAGCACAAACAATAACTAGAAACCAGGCCAAAATGTAATATATTGTAATATAAGTGGAATTTCTTTTACCCTACATTACTGGTAATTATCTAGATGTGACTAGGTCATTGGAGGCTCATTTTGTAATGTCTGCAAGCAGAGTGGTGCAGCTATACATTTGCTGCTGCCACCACCACCACCATCTGGACCTGCAATGCTTCAAGCCATGATTAGCTCCAAGTCTGAACATTCTGAACCTAGGCCCTCAAGTTCACCATGAGTCAGCAATGCTCCCACTGTAACTCAACTCCCTCCAATGATCCTCAGCAAGGACATACTCAAATGGGCATGATGTGCAAAGAAAACATACATGTTGAATATGAATGCAATGCCAATAGAGGCTAATCTACTAATAATCCTAATATCTGCTGTACTCAAGGCCACTGGCCACAAATGTAAGTCAGGTTTTGCTTTTACACATGGGCCTTTGACTCACTAGTAGTGACATTAGTATCTGCTCAGAAATGGACACAAAAGAACAAAGAGAACATCAAAAAACTATCCAACTCTGTCTTGTATATCCAATCAACATTCAAGGATTATGGTGCATATAATGTGCAAGACATGTTCCACCCCTGGAAATCTACAGCAATCCCCAAAGGCCTTAGTGAGGCTCAATGGAAACATATGGAGGTGAACAGGTTGCTGGAGGGTTTCACATTCTTGAGTGTGGGTACTCAGGTAATCAAATAGCCAGGCTTTTTTCTGAGTCTTACCACTGCCTCTTTTAGCACCCTTTAGACCTGAACTCCAAGTTGGGCATCTCAAGCCAGGTTGTCAATCTGGTGTTTGATGTCTTATTTATAAAAGGTTTCTACAGGGATGTTGACATTACAGGCAATTTCATTGCAGCATCCACATTTGCAGCAATATCATACCACTGGGCTCTTGAGTAGCATGTCTTGGGGTCCTTCATCCAAGTGGAATTCACAACCAAAACATATGGCCCAATGTACATAAATATCAGGGCAATTTTTGACATCATTTTCATGACACAGTTATTTGCTTTGTTCATGCAAATGGTAATTAAGTGCAAATAATCTTTGCTTGGTAATAGTAGGTTTTAATCACATGGCCATCTACACTTAGGAATTGTGTTGCTATGTTATCATTGCTGTTGTGTCCTCCACTCCATGTCTATATGTCAACACATTACCTGTACCCTTACCTGTGATAATGCCTATCTACACATATTGACAACTGATAACAAGAATTATACAGCTGTAATTTCTGTGACACAGGTAACATAGCAGAAACTCTAGTCAATGGAAATTTCTATGGAATCATTCTAAATAGGGACTATTTCAAGTCTTTCAGCTTTGCTAGATATGTAGATGTTGCTGATGGGTGGCAGGTGAATGGCCAGGCTCAAATGACAGGGTGGTGAACAAGTAGTCAGGCTCAACAAGGCAAGGTGATCATTGGCAAGATGGCATGATCATTGGCACTGCCATGTGTGTTGATGTGGGCCCACCAATAGATGGTGTTTTCCAGAAGCAAGGCATCTTGGCTGCTTGCAAATACATTCAATCTGCATTTTCCAATGCTGTTGCTGTGTCCAAGTATGAATAAGACAGATCAGTGATAAAGATCTGCATGCTATTATAACCATAGGGACAAAGGATCACACAGCAAATTAGTACAAATTAAATAATGACAGGTGTTAAGACATACTGGCAAGGTGAAGGACTTCTTCTGAATGACAATGAATGCTGTGGGCCAGTAAAAGCATGGCCATCCTCCAACTGCTCCCCAGTAAGGATCAGACATTGTAGGTTGAGAGGAATACCTTCCTTGCTGTGGATCTTGGTCTTGACATTGTTAATGGTGTTGGAGGACTTGAGCTTGATGGTAGTCTTCTTGCTGGTCAAGGTCTTGACAAAGATTTGCATTCCACCACAAATATGGAACATGGGGTGGTGCGCAGATATTATAATAAAATATAATGAGGAGGAGATTCCCATCTAGGCACCTGCCAAAAAAGCAACATGTTGCCAGTCAAAAGAGCATGTGCATGTGTGCATGGCCATCAAACACTACCATTGATTTGAAAACATAGTCAGTTGATACAGGAAAAAGAAAAAAAAGAAAAAGAAGACAAAAAAAAACCTTACAGTTTGGTGTTGACAGTGTTGTAGGCCAGAGTCAACCTTGTTGAACTGCATGGATATTCTCTGTCTAATAAATGGTTCACAGTTGGCCAGCCCATTAATTGATTGATCAGTACTCAGTGGTTGGAAGCAATGCTCAATGCTCCTGCTATGAGCTTATGTAACCTTTTCAAATAGAAAGGTATTGAGTTCAGTCAGCAGGCACCTGGTAATGGCCTGGAAAAGGGGGGGCAAGTGCCAACAGCTGTAAGCAGAGAAAAACAAGAGAGTGAGGAAAATTCATCATCTGAGCTGAGCACTACTGCATGTATGGAACTGACAAAAATCAATGGAGGTGAAAGTCAGGCATATACATGTAAACAAGTTGCTAAGTAGTGGAAAGTGGAAAAATGGTAGGGTAAAGTGAGCTAAGTGACAGGCAGTGAAAATTTTACCATAAATCTCAGTAAACTTTCTTATAAATTTGGCAGCCCATGCATCTTCCACAACTAATATCTCTATCTAGGCTACTTTATGAGCTCTGGGGGCTACCCACATCCACTCTTCCCATTTGGACAAGCAGAAGACCTCACAGCTTCCAAGTCTCCACCTTGCAGCCACCTGGATTGCAAGCCTTAATTACTCAAAAGAAGCTTCTTAAGAACCACCAGCTCCCTTGTTCTCACCAGCATCAATCTATTTCTATTTCTTAAACTTGAAACACACCATTAAGGTATATCACTGGACTCTCTTGTGTGCTGGCCCAGGTACACAATTGATCCTGACACAGTTCTACCACATTATCCACACTGGCCACCAGGGTGAATCAACAGTCTAGTACTGTCCCTTTATCCATTCACACTCCATATGTCACATCCCATTCCATTTGCCATGCATGCTTCACCCTCCCCCATCTTCTTGCCAAGATTCCCCTGGGATTCTCCAAGATGAATCCCATTTACAAGTTTACATGCATCACCACATAAATTAACTGGGTTATAGATACTTATATAATTAGTGACTTACTGAGTATTCTACAAAGACGATCCAGTACCAGGTTCAGGCAAGTTCAAACCAGTTCAAGCCAATTTTTAAAAATATAAGAAGCTCTGAACCTGAATCTGAACTGAATTGAATTTGGAGGTTCAGTTTAAAGGTTAGGTTCAAACCTTGAATTCTGAACCAAACTTTGGCAGCCCTAATCAAGGAACAACAGACTCAATTGTTGTGCAGGAACAACAAACTGGTTAGATTCACCTCTGAAAAGATAGCAGTCTACATATATACAGATTAGCTTGAGTAAGTAGATATGTATTGTTACAATCAACAATTACCTGGGTTCTCTTTTCCTTTCCCTTATCAATTTATCTTTGCCTTATCTTCTTACATGTACCATTAGGAGTTATTGGCCTTCTCATTGGCCTGCTTACTACTTGTCTTTGACTCATTCCATCTTCTTACATGTGTCCATGCTTTCATCAAAATCTCTTATCTTGCTTTTCTGTTGTTCTCTGACATTCCATGGCTTTCCATTCAATTACTCATTGCTTAGTCATTCAACTGACTAATAAACTGCAAGTGCCACATCCATGGCAAAACCTGCTATGCATACATTCCACACCTCAGTGAATCACATGTAATCTCAAACTCTTACTCAACAACCATGTTGAGAGTAAAGGCCAGCAGCTTTAACTTTCATGGTTTGTCAAATCAGCAGAATACAGATGATATGTATTCCATAATGTTCTTCATAAAATTGCATTGGTTCTGATAAGTTCCCAAGCTCCACCTTCTTGGTCACTCTCAATGCCAATCCACTTTCAGACAAGGAATACAAACAACTTCTAACTGATTATCCAACTCCATGGTTTTGTCAATCTTTGGTGTATATTTGACACATCCATATGTCCATGAGGTATTGGAGCATAGTCCATTCATGGATCTGTGTCCAGCAAATCACTATGGACTCAGGTGTTCATGTCAAAGTATGTTGCACACAAAACAAGAAGACTCCAAGTTGATTATACTTTTAGAGCAATGATACAGTCCCCTCTTCATTCACACATCCACCTGTGTTTATAGATTGGACAACAATGCTCATTCCCTACAGCCAGGATACATGCCCATCACCCATTGTTCCAATTTTTTCTTGGAATTTTGCATGTGGTGGAAGACTCTCCAACCCACAGTCCATTTATCAGAGGAAGAACAACTGTCCAACACCAAGATATCTAACAACACTGATTGGTCATGCCTGTATTGTGCTGGCCTGGAAGGCATTGTACTCATTGTACTTGCTGTCAGTTGGCTCTTACTTGAACAGGAAAATCAGGGCAAAGTGGATATTAGACTCCAGAAGTATGTTAGTGATGTTGATTGGGCTTTTTTGCATCTTGTTACATGGGTTTTTTATTTTGGACAGTCCATTGCACATAGGCGGTTGTGATACAGAATTAGTTTGAATCATGAATGTAATACATAACATTAATTTGTATTTTGTGACTATAAAATGGGAATTCCAACTTAAAAAAAACCTAATAACCTGCCACACTCCTCAGTCAGTGTACATCATATGCTGATACAACCACTCATGTTGCAAAATGAGAGGCTATAAGAATGTGGAATTGTGCACATGGTAAAGAAGCATTCTTTGCCCAGGTAGTAGTCAAATGCTCATGAAGGTAATGTTGTTTGAATGGTGGACCACATATGAGCACACTGTAAACACTGTTGGGCTGAAGAGCATATCCAACATGGCTGATGGGTTTCCCAGAGACACTGTACATTGGTCAATGCATGTGAACAAACCAAAAGAGAAAGTAAGCAAGGTTCCAAAGACAGAAAGGCACTTGTGAACATAGATAAAAAGTCACAGTATAAGTTCCAATGGGACAAAAAGGGAAAGAGGGGGATGGTTTTTTCCAGACTAAAACCCCACAAGAGCAATCTATCCTAAGCAACAAATGTAGGTCTCAATGCTCACTCACATAAGAATTGTTCTCAGGCTGAGTAAAAACCATCAGCAATTGAGTAAACTGGTGGATCAAGTACATACTGCAAGCAGACTAGCAAGATGTTTGCCATGGCTGAGTTGGGAATGACAGACAGTATATAACAAGTTGAGCAGGTCTGTGATGCGTTGACTTTGTGTGACATTAAAAAATATGTAAGGAAAGATTTGGATTATTCAAAGAGGGTCCTTGTTGGTGTCCACTGACAGGCAACAATGAACACATTAGAGTGAAAGCACAGAGAGGAGCAATGATTCTTACCAGTATGTCATCTTGAGCATCAATGTAGAGGCATACTGTAGGCCCAGAAAACTTCCATATTGCCACAAGGGACAATGCAATGACTTGACCACCATGGCAAGAAGACCAAGAATACTTTAACATGTCAACATGAGACAAGGAGGGCCTGATCCATTTTCCATTTTTAGAGACAACATGGCCTGGACCATGTTGAATCAAATATGAGATCAACATTTGCAAACTCAACACAGTGCACCATTTGAATAGTGCCTGGCATGGCCCTAACAGTGGAGTTAATCACGTTGTTCTCAAGAAATGTATCAAGACTGGGTCAACTCCAGAACTATCTCCAGAATGTCCAGAGATTAGTGTCAGATGGGACTTGGCTTCAGTGACTTGGAAAGGAGCACTGCACCCTTGTCAAGTCTTTGTCCTGGATTTCAGAATGCAGAGATAACTCAGAGGTAAAACTTAATGTCACACAATGATGAAGTTGAGTAGAGTTCAGAGGAGAGTCAGAGACTCTAGCAGAGGATCAGAGGGGAGTGGAATCTTAGTTGATATTCAAACTGAAGAATACATGGCTCAGAGGGTACAGTATTTATACTACAGAAGTGGATAGTATTTGTAATGGAGAAATGGAGCTAAGTAACAGGAACAGATAGGAACAAATGGAAAACTAAGGCTGTTTGGAATGTGGAACAGTGGTGCAGGTTCATAGAATTGGTGGTGAGAATGCTACTAAACCTTAGTACAAAAGGAGGTAACCAAAATGGAGGGTGACAAGAGAAAACTCTAATACATGTCCAGAGGTCCAGAAGTAAGTCCTAGGTGAGAATACATCAGAGTTCATGGCTATAACATCAGAGTAGGGTCAGAGGGTCAGAGTTGGCTTGGTCAGATGTACAGTATATGACAAAATGGAAAGCACTGCTGAGCACCAATAAACTGTCAACAAATGAAAGCAATGACAAAGTATTGTTAGGCAGTCATGATATAATGTCCAGAGCTATCTTAAATCAGGTGTTTGATGGATGAATGCCCAAGAGGTCACTCAGCAGATTTTGTACCAAGGAATATTATACAATAGAGGCTGCTACTGATACCACAGCATGTTCTCCTTTCCCTTTTCCAGTTGACACATAGGCATCTGCATGAAATGCCAATCCAGAAGCTCTCAATCATTTTTGCCTGTAACATATTCAAAGGACATGATATTGTTAGGTAAAGCAAGCCAACAATACCTTCAATATAGAACACATCAGTGTACTTGGACATCAGTTCCAACAATCTGAGAGCAATGTTGATGGAGTTGAAGTATAATAACTTACTGTAGGATCACAAAGGAGTTCTGTAAAATTGTATCCTGGATTACAAAAAATACCATCTTGCAAGCAATTATCTCACCTCTTAAGTGTACAAAGGTAGGATTATTGCTGGTTGTGTTGGTGAACACTTGAGTACCAGAGGGATGTTCACCAATGACATGCAGCAGTGGCAGAAACAAAAGATGGGTCCTTTCCCCAGGCCATCAATTTACTGTAAGAACATGAGCAACCAGCAGGTATTAACAGCTGATAAGCAAATATTGCTAATATATGCAGACACTTTCACCTGAGGGATGTCTTTGCTAGAAGTTGAACCATAAATCATCAGCCTGAATGGCATGATTGGCATCATATTCAAAGGGTAGGTGAAATGTGGAATGGGGCATGCTTGTGCTCAGAATTCCTTGGTTAATTGGCTGTTTACTATTTGTCTATATATTTCCAACTTCTAACAAGGGGCAATCACAAAGACAAATGTGAGTGATGGTAATGATTGTCACAGTGATGTATCAGTGTCAGAGTTGTTTGGGTATTGTCAGGGCATGAGAGTTATTGAACCATATTGGCAGGCCAAATATGGTTCAAGGTGGGTTTTACCTCCTTGAGCATTCTACAACATAGTGCAGTCATTGCTCTGGAAGCCAACCATAAAATATAAAAGTAATAACATATGGTCTGTCATGAATGCTCACCTTTGCTGGCAAGAAATTCATGGTTGTTGATGAATAATAGAGAGTCTTGAAAGAAAAAAAAATAGCTTTGTCAAATTGTCAGATGTTGATCAGGTGCAATCATCAACTAGAAGTGAAATCCAGGCCTTCTAGTAACATTCAGGAGAGTTGGAGGGTCCAATCTGGTGATGTCTTTTGGTCTGCAATCTGAAGAATCTGCCCTCTTTGCTCCTCTTTCATTGCCCATTTGAAAATGGTGTGTCCAACTTTAAGATATTTAGGATGTTCTGATTTGCACCAACCATGAAAACCAAAATCTGGGCTGATTATGATCACTGCAGAAACATGTCAGCCTCAGTAATCACTGACACCAGTATGTTTCAGGCATAAGAGTTGTAGGGATGTAATTCCATCCACACTCATCAGGTCATGGCACTGCAAGATCTGTATGACACAGTTCAACAATTGGTCAGGTATCAGAGATCCATTCATAAAGTATGAATTTGCTAATCTGACAGTTGCACAGTGTTTCCTGCAAGTTTCTAGGTTGATTATGAAACATTGCATTGATTGACAAACAGGAGCAATGACTGAAGCATGATTGACAGTCTGTTAAGAAATTGTCAGTTATCAATTGGTTCACATCAAGTAGAATCAAATTCTAGGCCAAGCAATGATGTTCAGGAGCCTATGCAGGTCTCATTCAGTGTTGTCATTGGAAGGATAATCCAATGCATTCCTTGAATTAGTCCTTGTTTATTGCACAATTGAAATCATCTGTTTTCCCTTAATGAGTTCAGATTGCAGGCTTAAATGGCTTGGAGGGCATCTCATCTATTCCACCACATGAATCTGGATGATGATGATGCTCCTTCATCCTCCAAAAACAACACTGCAAGATATGAAATCCACTCAAGGAGATCATTGCCAAGTTTACTATACATTTCATGTCTATCATTGTCATATAAAACATGTTTACACTCTGCATAGGAATCTGGTGATCACCTCTCTGTCATTCTGTTTGCTACTGGTCATATCACAATGGAACTTCTTACACTCCCATACCATGACTGTTATGGTCAGTTAACTAGATGGTTGCACCTTTTTTCTATGTATGTCTTGCTGTCTCTTTTTCTGTTTAGGACTTGCTTTGTATATGGAGGACTGCTATATCTTCACCTTATGTCCCTGTTTCTTTGCTCTCCAGCCTGTTCCTGTAGGTGATCCTATCCCTGTTCCTATCTTACTCTTTGCCTCCTGAGTGGGGTAGGACATCTCATCTATTTTTCATCTTACTTTCTGTGGACAGCCTATCTTCTATAGGTAGTTCTCTCATGCTACCTATGTGTCCCCCTTAGTCATACATACTATGACCTTCTGTCACATTCTATCATATGATGTGGCCCATAGTATTTATACCTTGCTGCCAATGTACTTTTCTCTTTATGCTTATTCTGCACAATACAAGGTGTCTTGTGGTGTCCAAGTCTCCCCTTGTCCTAAGATCTTGATCAACCTTGATCTTATCCAGTATTCCTTTGAGGATGTTGTGTCTCTCCATGAGCACCTCCCTCAAAGCAAAACCAGTGTTCTCCTCATTCAACCACAAGGTCTCCTTCACATAACAACAATGGGCTTCTTCACCTTGAATATTGGCTTTCTCACTTGCCTTTGTTCAATTACTATCTCAATTGCCCAGATACACTCTTTGTTGGCATCTGTCACTTCTCAAGGCATACTGTTCCCCCATGCATACACCATCTTCTATTGGACACAGGATGTAAATATGCCAGTTAACCAGGCCCTGCTGTGATGCTGTGCAGGAGCACTGGACTACAGACACCTCTGTGGTAATGTACTAGAGCTTAAGCATTGCCAATCAGCTGCAAACAAGTACAATGACATTACTACTGAGGATTTAGCACTTGTGAGTCCACTTGTAGGCAGGTTCACTCATTGTCTTTTGCTTCTTTACTTTTCTGCTGATAAGCCTGCTCACACAGCATGGTTGCAGCCAGCTTACTTGATTGTATTAATGAATTTGATCTGGCAATGAACAATATTGACTTGTAGTTTCAAACAGCATTGCCATCACCCATGCAAGATCTTCTTTTTTTTGTTTGTCACAAGGTCTGAAAGATAACATTGATAAAAATTTTCTTGTCCAACTTCAATCTTCTCTAACATCTCAGTTGGTGTTCTCGAAAAAGGGGAGGAAAAACTTAAGGCTTTCAACTGCTTCATCATTGTATGCTTGCCTATTGTACATTACAATTCTCTTTCCACGCTTGAGGCTTTTATCTTCATTGCCATGTATTTATATTTCACATATTCCTTGTTTTCCACCCTTACTTTGTTTTTCTACTTTTCTTCTGCTCTATCACAGAATTGTATGATGTTCTCAACATTAGTGCATATGTTTTTTTTAAATTTCCCATGAGGGTTTTTTTTTAAACCTGTGTTAACTAACATTGTAATGTAAAAGTTGCAGTACATCATGGGGCTATAACACAAAGTGAGATTGATGTCAGTGCAAAGACATACTTTCAGCTGATGTAAACAACTTCATAAAATGTAAACTCTATCCTTGAGACATCATCACTGAATCTAGGTTCACATCTTAAGAAGGAGAACTTGGCTTGAATGCAAAAACTCCATTACATATGTATTTCACTATCATACACTGCTGGTAGTCAAGGTCAGAGCAGTACAATTAAAATTTGTCAATCCCTCAGTCTTTGTAATGATATCCAAAATTTCCAGCATTTTCCAAAGTGCATGACAGACAATAAGTTTTAGTGGACTGATATACATGGATAGACAGAGGAAATACTATTTGGCATGGGATCGGATGAGTGGAGATTTGATAGACAGATGAAGGATACTGAACATGGTCAACATGTACATCAGTGATGTTTATAATAAGCCATATACCATAGGTTGGGAAAAGGTTTACAACAGAGAACACAAGGCCTTACAATCTGAATCAAAACTTAAATCTTGTGCATGATGTTTCCCAAGTTGTACTTGGGAGAGCATAGTCACTGCCTCAGACTTCATTTGCATGTTCTTATTGAGTGCATCAGGATCCAGAATGGTTTCTCTCTGAACCTCAACTTCAGCATCAGATTCTTGCAAAACACATATGGTATGGGCATTCAGTTGATACACCTTGACATCATTAGTATATGGTTTGAAAGATGACAACTCCTAAAGCCATACCCATCTGTTGTCCTAGTTGGATGCTTGGAGCATAGTGTGAACCATTACTAGCATTCCCTGATGCAACTGAGAGTACCAATCTTGAGGGGGGATTAGATCATCATTGATGTCTCATATATCAAGCTGTTGAAGTTTGGTGTTCATGTGTCTGAACAGATCACCACTGTAGTTGGAGAGAATGGAAGGGTGATAGAGATCATTCATAGTGACTGAAATGGAGATGAGTATGTGTGGAGTATCATAGGCAGAAATTGTATACTCTGAATGATCTTATCAGTTGTAGACACCAGACCAATACCTTCAGTATCCAGATCATCAAAGGAGCCAAGATCCATGTCCACCTCATCAGCCATTCCCACCATCTTGGAACTGGAAGACTTTGCAACAGGTACACACATTGTCAATTCTCTTTTCTTCAATGAATGACCAGAATGACCCTTTGTCTTGGTTGTGTACACAGTGGTGTACATTAGCTCAGTACAAATGAGGATGTAATTAGGATCACTGGATTCTTTAGCATTAGCATGTGCTGTCCAATCTTTGATGTTAATATTCTAGTTGCATATTAAAATGTGGATTGTATCACAACAAAAAGATAACAAACCTTTCCAGCAAGCTCCTGACAATCCTGTTGCACAACTTCACTGAGCATGATAATTTGATTCTCCCACAGGTTCAAGAGCTTATCTGTTGTGTTGTCAGGTACTCCCAAATATGGCATGCTTTTAATCCATGTTTTGTCCTCAATGAATGTAGGCTATAAATAAGATGTTATCAATCCAAGACTCTAAAATCAAAGATGAACAACACATATTGAATAATGAACCAATGTAATGGTTCCCTTTTGCAGAGAACCAAGTGCCACAGGCAGCAGGGTGAACTTCACCTATCAAAATTATTTCAAAGTTCTCATTTCCACTGAGAGAGCAATATTCCCAGATGTTGTTAGCCACAATATGGTGTGCAAAGTCAATGCCATAGGAAGAATGTGCTAGTACAAGCCAACTGGGCAATCCAAAAAGGCTGTCATAAATTGTGTTGTACATGTCCGTGACTGTTGAAGAAGGTTGCATGGTGAGAGAGCAAGAATGTGATGATCTCATAGGAGATGGATGAAGACTAGAACAGAGCTAATGGTGGTGGATGCAAGAGAGCAAAGCAGTGGAGTCAGTAACATGGAGTCATCAAATATGCATAATTTGATATCAGAAAAGAAGCTAAGACACAAGTTCTTTGTTGCACTGAACATTCAGTTTGGCAGAGTGTGGGGCCTATTATTCAGGCACATCCAGCTGTCAGTTGTGAGTAAAAAGTCATTCAAGAATTTCACAAGTATGTACCAAGTTTGCACCTCTTTTGGTGTTGTGTTGTCTCATGTTCTGCACCTGCCCATTTTTTGAGTAGGGGGCACTTTGTGGAACCAGGAGGAGTCTGAGATTGTACCATCATTGGTGTGCAATAGGTGGCCTTGTCCTTTTCAATACTGTCCAGAACTGCAAGGGCATCTGAAGCATGTTGTGAGCAAGTAGCTAACATTCCTGCAAACACCATTATTGTACCACACAGTCCCCCTGTCTGCACCAAGAGATCATGTTCTGCATGTACATGTTTAGCACCAGTAGAGTTATTGATGTTGTCAAGAGATTCAGCAGTTCCAGCCACCTTGTTTTGATCTTCATGTCTTTACTCTGATGACATGTGATACAGTTGATACCAAAAGGGCACATTATTATCAGTTCATTTACTGATTTAACCCTAGACAGCATCACATATGGTGCCTCAGTTCTCCTACAACCTTCAAGGTCAACTATTGCAGTTTTCAACAATTGGCCTTGGATTTATGCACTGTCATTGCAAACCCAGGCAAGATTGGTATTTGAGTCCACTGCAGCTTGAAATTACTATGATTGAATGGATGTCAAAGAACAATGTCCATAGTATCCACAAGCACGATGGAATGAAAATGTTCAAGGTAAGGAAGTTGCTGCTCTGACATTGAAGGAGTGTAAATGACACAAGATACAGCATGGCAGATGCCTGCATTGTCAACAGTGTAATGTACACTAACTAGCATTCCCACACACCTGTTTACAATACCAGATTCAACATCAAAGTTCTGAGTGATCATTACTTGCATTCCAATCACCAAAGGAATTCAGCCTAAGTGTTGGTGTGTCTTGCCCAAATGTAATCATATCAGGTATTCATGCTCCTCAGATCCCAGCTCTTTTCCCTCAACAGTCTGTGGATTCATACCAATGTACAGGGCAACCTGTTCATTGAGTGAAAGCCAAGGTGGTCTTTTTGTTCAGTGCATCTTTGACCTCATTATTATAGACAATGATGGGTGCCTCTCCCCACTCTTCCTTCTTCCATGGCAGCACAATGTTGAAAATCAGTCTGGATTGTGAAAGTTGATAGTCCTCATCTGTACATTTCCCTACTCACAGTCAGTTAAGTAATTCAACAAATCTTTTGTTCTCTTTCCTGGCCTGTCTCATTGACTCAATTAATAACATGATGACATCAACCAACAGCCACAAAAGCCTTCCAAAGATCTCAGACTGCACTCTCAGATCAGAGATTTTCCTTTCTACTGAACATCTGTACAACACACTCTGGGCCATGGGTGGTGATTGTGCAAAATCCCTGGCAAATATGATATTCATTCCTTTGAAGAGAAAATCACTCCCTTTCACAATGCACAACACTTCATATATAGAAACCATCATTTTCTGTCTGATTACTGAAGCTTCATCAATAAGCAGAAAATCAATGCTGTCCCATTTTGCAATTAGATTGTGTGTAACTTTGGTTGTCATCCTAGGTCCTCTTCTTTTACTGAGATTCAAGGCAGAATGCAGTGTCAACCTGGAAACATTCCTTGCAGCAACACCCATGTAAAAACAAATGCAAAACCATTGAGGTTGACTGACAAATTTGAAAAACTCAGTAAGAGCAAGAATAATGCATGTCTTCCTTGTGCCTCTGCAATTGCTGATATACATTCTCAGTGGTGTCAGCCTATTCTCCATCACCTGCCATGTCACAAGCCGGAAGGCATAAAGCTGTTTTCCATTCAGGCTGAAGTGCTTGAAGACAGACTTTGCAATTGACTCTTGCTCAGGACTGGTGTCCCTAACCCCCATGTGACTGAATATCAGTGTGCTCTGGGCAATCTGTGGTCATACATTGGGACATGCACCCATCCAAATAGCAGAGGTTGATTCAATTGTTGAACAATCCTGTGGTATGTTATTACATTTGTTATCACTTTGCCTGTTAGATAACAAAAGTTGCTTCAAATGCTGGACATGTTCACTATACACTGCCCTCCATTTGTCCTCCAGACTAAGCTGAGATCCAGACACATTGATTTTGCAGGAAACATTAGACTGCGATGCCTTCCCTTCCATGTGAGGAGACCATACAGAAAATCTATCTCCATGAGTTAAATGGTTGATGCAATCAAGGCATGTGTCCTGCTGTACAAGATGCAAATGAGACTGTGATTCCTCAAGGGCCAACAAGAAATGCAGACAACCACTGCCCATGTCTTCAGGTTCAAAGTTCCAAGGAACCAAGTTCTCTTGTTCATCATTACTGCACAACTCTCTTGATATGTCATTTGACCCAACAGCCATTCCATGCTGACAATGCAGTGCCCTGTGATGATCACAGGCATCCTTACATTCTTGTATTGCTTGGATATTGTCTATCAAGTGCTGTTTGCAAGGGCACATTCCTTCCGCTTCTGACAACCATGTGTTGTATGCCTCTGTCCAGCTCAAGTTGCTGTTCTGAAGATCAGCTGCACCTCTCCAAGGTTTTAAGAGTAAAAGCATCACTCTTAAATGGTGTGCCATGTTGTCTACACAATCATGATGAGGAAGACCAGAACCCACTAAGGTGGGAACAAAGCATTGCAGAGAATGATGCACCCAAACGCAGAGTGTATTCCATTCTATGTGCCCTTCCAAAACAGAAAATTTTGGATGCCACCACGAGTCATCATCAGGAATGTTAAAAGGAGAATGAAAAGCTTGATAGTTTGCTGCATCATCATCATATTCACTATCTGATTTGCTGCTCAATACATCATCATGCCCATCAGGTGGATAGGATCTTGTATTTTTTTGGACTTTATCAATTTGCACACAAAAGTCCCACAATGTAATGCTCTCTAGTTCTTGTGGACAATATCAGTAATTATCTACCTGGTTTGAACATGCAACAATATTTCCCTCCACATCAGCCCCAATCGTGTATTCCTCCCATTTTGGGAGGTGAGTTCATTTGAATTATTATTCTTGCTCACATCTACATTCTCATGATCACTTGAATCAAATGCTGAAACAACAGATGAGCATTCACCATCCATATCACACTCTAACCTGTCCTGCACCATCTGCTGATCCCATTGTTGACATGAAGAGTAGCACTCTGGGCTTGGAATTTCTCTGTCAAAAAACTGCTCGAAACTTGTCCAATATAGAGATCTGTATGTGTGACTTGTATAGTGATCACCCTGTTTGAGCAAATAGGATGCCACTTGCTGCACTGACAGTTCCTGGTGAGAAATCATAGAATATGCACATTTCTGTGTAAACACTTTGCCTGCATTCTAAAGTCATCAGCTGCCAGGTCATACTCTCCCAACTTGCCAACAGCAATGTCCAATGCTGAATATGCAATGTGTGTCTTCAGCTGTGTCTTTGTGATGTAGTCTGTAATGTAGTATAACACAGCCTTTGCAAGACCTCCAGAACCCACAAACTGAATATCCATGTTACAGCAGAGGCACTCCAAAATTGTGGGATTGTACCTGTTCACCATTCCATCAAGATAACATAAGTTAACATCCCCTGTAATATCATCATCAACAAAACTTCTTTCCATGTAATTCTGATCCTCAAGACCAAAGTGACATTCCCTGGGTTCAGGAGGTCCTCTCCAATATTTAAAACATGTTGATGTATGCTTGTGATGCTGACAAGTTGTGGCTAGAAGATGTATATCTTTCATCCTTTGTAAACTCTCATCCTGACTATCAACATCATCAAGATATGGTCCTCATACCAAATGATGAGGAGCATCAACATCAGGGAAACAATCATCAGGTATGGCCATCTTTATTATATCATCAAGAAACATTAATAAACAACCCCTGAACTCAGTGTCCCCTCCTTGCAGCACATGATCTTTGATCTGACCACAATTTAGACTGTCCAACAACCAAACCAACATGTGACAATGTAAACTTCCTTGACCTTGAGCTTCTACACAACCATAGTAGGCATTGACATGACCTAACACCCCACTCTCCCCTTCAGTCACACCATCAATGTAGCACAACAGCACTTGGATAAAAACCATCATACAGAGATGAAAAGAATGAGAGGCAACAACCAGGTTTTTGGCAACAAGAACTGATTGCATCCAGAAGTCAGGTATGTCTTCAGAAAGCAGGTTATCAAGGTCAAACTCACTGCTGGATATAAATTTTAGAATCAGATTGTAGATGTCTGCTGGGTTTATGGTAACATAGAAGGTGGGTAAACCCTTTTCAATCATGAGAGCCCTAATCTCATTTGTTTGAACACTCTTGCAGAACTTCAACCAAGCACACATGACATTATGTGTGAGACCTGCCTCAGCAGGTCACAAATCTTCTTTTCTTTACCAGTCAGTGATGTTTCATGATCTCCTGCTGCCAACCATTCAGCCACCATGTGCACAGCAAAAGGAGACACCAATGCCAAATCAACCTTGAATCTATCAAAGAGTCCATGATTGATCTTTAGGCTACAATGCAACTCCATAGAGTAGATCATGGTGGCGATCTGGATGTCCAATCCTTCAGCAAAGAGTCTTCACACTTCAGCGGTATCTCCTGCTTGGGATTGCACAACTAAGTTCTGGAATTTGGAGAGGTATGTTTGGAAACCATCGTCCTTTTGGGTCACAACTTGTTTAAGGTGATTAAGCTCATCTCTGGCGGTCTCTGTTTTGGTGGTATGGGTAGAACATGTCTGCAAATGCTTGTTTTATGTGGTTGAAGTCTTTGTCCACCAATTTGACATTCGAATCAGCAAGGATGTCCAACCAGGTATCTGCAGAGTGACATCCTGCTCCTTGGCTCATTTTGTTGAGCATGGTCACTGATTTGGCATCATTGGTAGTGTAGGTGGAGGGGTTGACTCAAAAGTAGGCTTCCATGGCTTTCACCCATTGGACAGCATCTCCGGTTTCTCCAGAAAAGTCGGCTGGGAGGGCCACTTTGATTTCTGCAGTACTAGTGGTAGTGGACATGGGGTTCACTGGTGGTGGAGGTGGGTTGGCAGGAGGCTGGGGTGGGGGAACTGTGGGTGGGGGTGCGAAGATCGATGGGACAGTTGTTGGCACAACTGAAGATGCTGTGGTTACTAAGGGGGTGACTGGTGGCTAGTGTTTGAAAGTCCAGTCCTAGGACTGGCAAAAGACTGCAACCAAACTGGACTAAAACCAAACAAGACCAAGACCAAAAAAGACCATTTGTTGGTCTTTTGCAGTCTTGGTCTTGGTCTTTTCATTTTGGAGAAATCAAAAAGACCGAAAAAAACCAGTTTAAGCCAGTCCTTTTTAGGACTGATTATGTACATATCAACTACCATATTGGGACTATTTTTGGTTATTTTATCATATTTTTTTGGAATTTATTTATGTAGATTCAGCTTGACAAGAGAATACTCAACATGTCACCCAGAAATGTGGGTATCTCCGTCATTTCTGGGCCGAATCACATGATCAAATGCTCTAAATGTAGCCAAGGATCGGTACTATAGCCCTCTCTGCCACTCCTAAGTATGATTATGATGTCATCACCCATATAAAGACTGATCTTTAAAAGACCGGTTTAGACCAGTCCTAAGACTGAAAAAAGACTGTTTAGGACCGGTTTTGATCAGTCCAGTCCAGTTTTGGATGTTCCCCTTTCATTTTAGGTCCAGTCTAGGTCCGGTCTTTCCAAAAATAGCAAAAAAACCAGACTAGACCGGACTTTTAAACACTACTGGTGGCAATGGGTTGATTATAGGGATACTGGGCTGGGAACCAGAGGGTGGCAATGGGGTGCTGCACTTGGGTTGTGAGGGCAGTGAGGCAGGGTTAACTGTGTATTGACGTCCTAATACTCTCTTCAAGGATGAGGAGGGGTCTGTTGGGGTACTGGGTCTAGTGGGTGACTGGGTTCAAGGGGTGACTACAAAGTCCAAGGGGTTCTGGGGTGTTCTGGTTTCTTCTGAGTTGTCAGGAGCTCAAAAAACTCTCTTGGAGCGCTGGGGGAAAATCTTGGGTTGGCTGGGTGGTCCTGCTCCTAAATAGGAGGGACAAAAGGAGATTCTTGTTCTTTTGTTACACGAGTCAACAGACTTATGCCAGGGTCGAGGGTTCACTTACTCTGAGGGAGGTACTCACAAAGAGATGCTGCATCCTCAAAGTAGTATCAGAGGAGAGAACAAGGAACAAGGGGCAAAGTCACAACCAGATGAGTTGTAGATTCATAAGACTGACACTGTGATTGCATAGAACAAGAATGAAGAGATGGATACAGGCTAGGTGGGTATTTAAGTACTATGGATTACCTAAGTGGAAGGTCGTAGAACTATGTGGAATATCAGGGATATGTGGCCATCATGAGAAAAATGGTCAGAGGAGAATATAGTCCTGTTAGAGAAATGCAGTACTAGAAAGGGAAGATGTTATGCGAGTCGACAGACTTACGTCGAGGTCAAGAATACTTACTCTGAGGGAGGTACTCACAAAGAGACACTGCATCCTCAAAGCAAGGCTAAGGTTATGAACAAGAGACAAGAGAACAAGGTCACAATCAGACGAATTGTGGATTCGTAAGACTGATGCTGTGATTGTGTAGAACAAGAATAAAGAAAGAAGTACAGGCTGAGCAGGTATTTAAGGACTACTGATTACCTAAGTAGAAGGTTGTAGAACTTGGTGGAAGATTGGGGAAACATAACTACCGTGAGAGAGATAATCAGGGAGAGAAACAGTCCTGTGATAAGATAAGAAACTAGAGAGGAATGATAAAGGAGGAGGAGTATGATGGGAAGGTGAGTAAGTAGTGGTGGATCTCCTCATGTGAAGGTGCAAAGCGGAAGTAAGGGTATTGTACTATGGAGACAAGGAGGAATATGTGAGAAAGGAAGGAAATTGTAACAGAAGATCAAAGAGGAAGAGTATGATGGGAAGGTGAGTAAGTAGTGATCAATCTCCTCATGTAGAGGAGCGAAGTGGAAGTAAGGTCAGCATACTACAGAGACAAGAAAGAATACATGAGATAAGAAGAAAATTGTAACAGTATGCAGGCAGGCAATGTGCTTGTACAATGGACATACACCATGTGTGCATTGGTGATTTGATTGGCCCAATGGCAACAGGGGCTGCACACATGGTTGCTAATTCCAACAAATAAACAATGTTCATGTTGTCACTCCTGTCTCCAACATAGAAATGTTCCTTGTTATGTCATCAATCCAACAGCATGCTGCTTGGTGACATTATTCCTCTGATCAGCAGTGTGTCAGCTCATTCAGCTCATTCCAAAGTTTGGTGTGAAAGCTTCTGATATGATGATAATGGGTGATAATTGTTTATATGTGGGTCATGAATTCTACATCAATAGTTTTGCAGACAAGGAAACTTTCCATGCCATACTGTACTCAGTTATTAGTGATACTTTTACCACTCCCAAATCTCTATCCCATATCTTGCTGCCTCTATGTCACTATCTTCCATGTTGATATGATTAGTGACAATGTGCCACAATAACATTCAATGATAAGTGATATGATCTTTTACAAAAGCATCACCCAAGGGTGAGGTCATGTCAACCAACTCTGTCTCCCTGATGGGGTTGCATGTAGCTTTGGCCAATAAGAATTATGGAAACTTGTTTGCTCAGCAAACAAATGCTTTTGCTGGTTTCCTCAGTTGCTGGTTCACTGATGCATGTCAGCCTAAGGCTTGGCTGAGGTCAGGCCATGGTTTATGAGACATATGCCGAAAATCCATTCCCACGTCTCACACAACTGGCCATGTACTCACATGCCGTCCCCTTACATGAACTGTGACAGCATGAAAAAGCCTGGACCACACCAATCCTGTAAAAGCTAAGGGAAATGTCAACAGTATAGTTACTGAGGACTCCCAATGATTGTGAATCCAATAGTAGTTCAAGTACAGGGGTGAAGAGAGCTAAAATTACCAAAACCACAAACTACCGTCTTCTATTACATGCAAATGCAAATTGGGAATGATATGCTGTGCCTCCTTCAGATGGCGATTGACGGATTGTGATACTCAGAATCCGGATTCGAGATGCGGAAACGATAGGGTGCTGATTAGTTCGCTCGCAAAGTGAGATAAGAAAGGAATGAATCTGAAACATCCGAGAAGTCGAGGGACGTGTCCGTTGAGACTCTATGCAGTTGCACGTTTGACCATCTGGGTGGGAGAAGGTATAATGAAGGGATGCTGTGTATATGGGTAAGAACCAATCTCACCTCGCGAGCCCAACGTATAGTCTTTTTCGTTTCTTTTGATAAACCACGCTTGTTGCGCAACTCTGATGCTATCCATTCAGCAAGCAAGAGTTGTTTGAGTTCACCGTTGGGGAAGCAATCCGAGAGGTCACCCAAGAGACCGATACACATCCTGGCCGTACTTTCCGACCAATCATCCTCAGCACCCAAGCAACGTTGAATGAGTTCTAGGATATTCGGTGCGTGAGGAAGTAACAATGGAGCTGGGGAAGACACCGGTCAGCGAATAATGCGGACTTAGAATGGCTACGGTGTACCCTTGTCAGTGTTCTTGAAGCCAGTAACGATTCCAGTATAAGCTTCCACAATCCCCTCGCGCAATTGAGTCACGTAGTCAACTAGATCGAAATCAAGCTATCCAGGTCGGAGTAAGGGGCACAAGCAAGATTACGAAGCAGCAAAACTCACAGGGTTGGGTTGAAGCGCACCGGCCTGCCTCAACACACCCATTGTGGTGTCAACATAGGGCTCAAAAGCGACACCGATCGCGAGTGCAATATCACCGAAGCACGACAGTATGGCTATCTTGACATTGCGGTTCAAAACATCGCTCTGGAGATTCTCCAACAGGACATTCATGAACGCGCCGGCATATTGCGCGCTCTGATCACCCAATGCGCGCGAAACATCACCAATGATACCGACGGCAACCATGCACAATTGGGTATCTTCGTGCGCCTTGAGCGCGGCGTAAAGATATGGCAGGAACGCCTGGATATACGGTGAAAAGGCTCCTTCGAGGGCTGCACGGAAGAACCGTATTAGGAGACTACGTAGTGATGAAGGTCGTATGGTACTCACCAGATGCTAGTGATCCCACAACCAGAAACGCATCCTCAAGAACAGTCGATGTCTTTCCAGCTGCCCGGATGAGTTCCAGAACAATAGTCATGATGCGATCCGCCATGGGCTGAATACCGTCATTCAGTCGACGGACGACACTCTATGAACCAGCCGGTTAAAACGATCCGCAGTATCACCAAAAGACGACTCACAATCACTACACTACACAGGTTGCTCTGCAGCTCATTCCAATTGTTACGGTCATCGACACCGATGATTTGGTTCTGTGATGCAGATGAGACCGGCGTAGAGAGAGAAATAGCTCCACAGACCTGCATCCCTAGCAATTGCTCCATGCGGACGAGAATGGTGATCAAAGTGTTTTGAACAACTGGGATAACATCAGCGCTCGCATGGGTGACATAAGATGTGATAGCCTCGTAGGCAGAAGTTCGGAAATTGGCCTCATTGCTCGTCCTAAAAGCAGCAATAAGGGTCCGAACTACTGCATCAGTCCAATCCGAGAGCACTCACGTCTCCGTGATACGAAGAAGGGCATTGACAATGCCTTCAAAATACGGGGACAGGTGGACGGTTTGCGACGAGTCATTCTCCTCCTCGAGATATCCAAGCTGATCCGCAAGGTTCATCAAAGCCCAGCAGCAGTTGGTCACGATCCGAGGGTTATCCTGTAGGCCAGTCACAAGCGCGGATATCAGAGGATGTAAGTGAACATCAGGTTTGATCGTGGTGATCAACAAATCACAGATACGCCCGAGGGTCCATGCAGTCGTGTCCTTGACATGTAGGTTGGCGTCATTCATCATTCCGATCAAAAGAGGGAGAGCCTGGTTCACGAGTGGTGTGAGTACGTTGGGGTCGGGACCATCAAGAATCGAGCCAAATGTCATGACGGCAGCTTCACGTTGATGCCAATCTTGTGACTTGATATGAGCCTCGATGAAAGGAATGACGGCTGGAACGACAGGATCCGTCACCGCCTGTGCCATGAAGCCCAAGCATGTGCCTGCGGACATGGAGATGTTCCATTCGTCCTCGTCGGCGTCTTCTTCCTGACGCGTGAGAAGGGACAAAAGCACAGGAATCACTTCGGGCAACGCGATCTTTGCGAAAAACTTGGACTCGACCTCTGGTGGTTCGCCGTAGTCAGCAGCCTAGGAACAACATGAGTAACGTAAATCAGAAGAGGAGAGTACGATCACCTCTCGCGCTTCATGAGCAAGTTCAATCTCTTCTTCGCAAACAGTAGTCCAGAACTCAACAGCCTGTAATGCTACGCGCTCATCGCTGTGTTTCATGCCCATGACTGTCAGCTAGAAGTAAAGGGTCGGCACAAAGGAACGTCGGGTACTCGATGACTACGCACCCCAAACAGCGCCTGTTCCATGTAGAACCCCATCTTGTCGTAATAGAGGGCCATTATCTTCACTAGACATTCGAATGCACCAACTTGAACAGCCACCGCAGGATTCTGGGTAGCTTCACACACGACCTGCATTATGTAGTTACGCTCGCCCTGTCGAACGCTTAAGCGGGGCAAGGGCAACAAATTTCACATGACACACCTCACGGTCAAAGTTGTCGCGAACGAACTCGAGAGAGTTGTACAAAGCATGCACCGCAGCCAACTGAACATCCGAGGAAGGTTCGTCCTTGCGAGCGCCATGGATCACCGCAGTCAGGATTTCGTTTGATCGCAGACTCAATATCTCGGGTTTCTGGAGGAACAGTGAGGTGATAAGACAAACATCAATCAAACGACGTACAATCGACTCGCAGATGTAACCGATTGTCTGCAGCGTAGCGATCCTGAGATTTGTGTTGGTGGAGTTGTTCACAAAACCGAGGAGTAACTCGATAAGATCCGGCCATTGATCATGTGGAAGTTCTACTGTTGCAATTGCGGCGACCACCTGAGCGGCGAAAGAGCCCGCTTTAGCGACGGGGGAAGCGAGGGTGACGAGCGTTTCCTGCTTGATCTTGTTCTTGGCAACAGCGTCGAACGCCAGCCACCTGTTTGCGAACTCGGTTTGCCTTGTGGCCTCCTGGATAAAAGACGTAAAGACGCCTGAAGGGAGGGAGACGACGCGTTTACGTACACGGGCAGACAATGCGTTTTTGAGTGCGAGCGCTGCAGCGTTGCGGATGTGTAGCTGGGAGGTCTCGTTGGCGAGCTCCGTTGAGAGCATGGTCATGTACGCTGGCTGGATCGGGGAGTCAGCGGGAGGTCCAAGCCGGCACATGAGACGTACGTAGTTCTCTCTCGAGGCGCTCTCGAGCTGCTGGGTGGCATTCTGACGCGTAGTCGCGTCTGTTCGTCAAGGACAAGGTGAGCACATCAGTTTTGAAGCATGGAAACGAGTGGCGTACCGAGAGATAGGGTATTTGCTAGGAGTTCGTTGGCGTTCATGATCAAGATTTGATGGTGAGTTGTCGTCGTCGATGAGCAAGTAGACGAAAATGTCTGTAGTCAAGGGCGGTGGGGCGTGCGTTTGAGTTGACCTTTTTTTCTTTCTTTGTTGTTTTTTTTCGTGACAAGTGGAGGACAAGACGAGTTGCGCGGCAAGCGGCTGTTCAAAAAAGACCACGACGTCTCCTACACGTTAATCCACTCCAAATTGTAGGTAATTTACACATCTCTGATCCATTTCTGTAGGTAATCTGTGCACCACAGCTTTTCATCGACATGGCAGATCGGGTACGTGCTGCCCTTTCTCCATGCAATCGCTCCCTCACTCCCCTCCTAGGTTCGTGGTACTGCACGAGGTGGTCGCGGTGCTCCTACTATGCGAGGCGCGAGGCCACCCCCATCCAGCGCCGAGGCAAAGTAAGTGTTCCACCAACCATCAACCATTCGTATTGATAAGACTCAAGCAAGAGCAAGCGTGAAGCCATCCTTGATCTCTCGAAATATGTAAACGAGAGGATACGGGTCAAGTTTACCGGTGGTCGTGAGGGTACGCTCGCTACGCCATTCCCGTGATGCATGCTGACCTTGACCCGATAGTCACTGGCATCTTGAAAGGATACGATCAGCTGCTTAACCTCGTGCTTGACGAGGTCCAAGAAGAGCTCCAAGGTACCTGGATCTCCACTCCGATCCCCGTGTTCTGATGTGCTCGTCGTCAGAACCCGAACCCCATACACGCACGCTAGGGTTAGTAGTCGCTCGTGGACCAACCATCACGCTACTGAGCCCTGTTGATGGCTCTGAAGAAATCGCCAATCCTTTCATCGCACAAGAATGATGAGGATGTCTCAGTCTCTTCTTGTCATCATCTTTCCGATTTGCCAAGCCTGAGCCCCAAGTAGGAGAGTAGTAGTGTAGTACCTGCAATTCAATGCTTCCACCGTGTATTCGAATTTCACTGTATTCAAGGGAGTACATGAAGGCGTTTCAATGACAACGGGGTAGTGTGGAAGCTACAGAGCACCTAAGGTCATGGCAACGATCCTCTCCAACTTGAACATATCGTAGAGTAGTAAGTGTAGCCATTAATTACGTGCTCTGTATCTTGCAACGAAGCAAAACGCTCAATCATCTATCCCTACTGATCCCAGGAACTACTGGGTCATCGGAGTGGCGTTACACTTCGCCGTGATCCCGTAATGTGGACGGATCCGGAAACGCTGGCAGAGGGTATCGTGCCGCGGTTGCCTAAGTTCATGTGTGGCTTCAACCCCGGCTGGCTGCCCAAATTGACAGGTATGTGCAACGGCAGCTGAGGCGACGAGTAACACGGAGGCTCCTCGTGTGTTACCGGCGAGGACGGTGACATGGAGGCCGGCGTAGACTGGTAGTTAATATACGAAGCTGGGTAGGGATAACAAGCCAAGTTCATGTTCATCTCCATGCTTCCAGGCACTTCGAGGATGTTCGTTCTCAAGGGAGATCGGGAAGGTGACCGTGACTGCATCCTTCCGCTGGAGATATTGAGATGACGTTGGGCAAGCTGAGCAAAGGAAGGAGAAGACGATGGCGAGTGTGAGTTGGACCTCGAAAAGTGGTCCGAGTGTGATGTAGTCGTGACAACCGACGAAACATGCTTTGGTGGAGAGGATATGTGCGAGTACGCCAACGATGGTGAGCCTGCCGCCCCGGTCATTGGTGGCTTTCCGTGGCCGGAGATGCCACGGTCGGATAGGTGTATGGTCGATAAATCATGCTCAAGAGACGGAGGCACATTCTCCCCAGGCTCGTTTGTGCGATGATATGATGACATAGATGACAGTTGAGATCCAGATGAAGGGTATGTACTGAGTGTGACATTGACAGTGCGCTCTTGTGTGTTGAGAAATGACTGTGGGATGGGAGATCGCGTCGCAGTAGTTTCATAGAATACAGTAGATGTGTCAGCCGGTTGAGAAGGAATTTGAACATGAAGATGAGATGAACGCGTGGATGATGGTGGGGTTTGAAAGAGAACAGGGACAGGGTATGTGACCGATGGCCATGAGAAACGATTAGTCGCTTTGCGGCTCGGAGGTCCAGACAGGGAGCGCCGGATAAGGTCGGCTTTCTGTGAACCCCCCACCACAGCGTCCTGGTCAGTAATGGTACAAGCAGTCGGGTCATCAAGTGGGTCTACGGGCCGCGATGTCAACCTGCCTCTCGAGCTGAATGGCTTAGCAGCCGTTGTCACTGATAGTGAAGAGGGTTCCACTAAGGATCCCTCGTTGAATGATCGGGTGGACCGGAGGTCATCGGATCCAGCAGCCTCCGAGTGACTCTCCTCGTCATTCAGAATATCAAAGCTATCGCCCGATGCAGTTGATCCAGCGCAGTCTCTCGTGAAAGTTGAAGTCGTCGCCAAGGCGATGCCTTGATCAAGTTGGTCCTGAAACATTGCATGGTGTTCAGGAGCCGCTTCTGGAGGGGGAGGGCTAGTCCATTGGCTTCGCTTTGGGGCCATGTGTTCAGGCATGCGGTGCTCTGAAGTAGTTTGTCTCGCGGGCTCAAAGAATTCCGGCTTAGGAGAATGACGCTCCGAGGACACACCCCTCGATTGCATAGGGCTGGCACCAGTGCTGAAGGACCCTTGCGGTGGAAGTGACAGGCGGGGAGGTACGAAAAGTGAAGGAGGTGGAGCTGGAGACGCGCTGTCAGTCCTCGCCTCACACAGCTGTGAGAGCGCCAGGATCGCACGGGGCCGCGTTGCCAGAATCCGGGACGCGCGCATGAATTCGCCGCGTATCTGTCAGGTCAGGTAAATGTAATTATCGGCGACATTCAGACCAGCAACTACCTGGTATAAACCTTCTCTGGTAACGCACCGCGCAACGTTAAAATCAGCTTCGAAGGGATCCTAAATGCCAATGGATACATTGCATGAATCAACAAGAACCAACGACTCACTTCTATGCAAAAACGGTTTCGTTCCCTAGCATCATTGAACTTTGAACTCGAGAGCTGATGTGAAGAGTAAGCAACCGAAGGCTTGGTAAGGTTTCGACAACATACGTCATTTTGCCATCCTTTGCTTTCCTTCTTGAGTAATCCAGCACGTATTGAAGCAACACCAGTATTGTACGAGAAGTCACGAGAATAATAACGAAAAAAATCAATTAGACTAGACGACAACTGATCAGACTCAGTCCATATACTACAACGGACGTGAACTCACAGTTCAGCAACGCTTTCTGTGTTAGATGATTGCCAACGCTGGCTGAGAAGCTCGATATCATCGAAGAACCTGCAGATTAGAGTTAGATAGAGTTCCGTAGTGAGAAGCGATGGAAGTTCTAACCATGTATTGTAACCACCTATGTGCGTCTCCTCCTGTATGGGATGAGCTTGGGAATCAGGTCAGTGTGCGGTACGAACCTGGGAGATCGGACGCAATGGGGGGATCTGCTGAAGATTTGGAAGCACGGGAGGGTTCTTGACATGAATAAGGAAATATATGACTAGCAGAACATAGCCGTAGGATGACAGTGTCCCTTGATATGGCGAGTTGATCTTTCTAAATTGTAGATGGGTGAGCCATCAAACGAACGTATTGAGGAGATGAACGCCAACCTCCGCTTACTCCAAACTTTAACTGTTGATTCCCCATTGAGCACACGGCGTAATTCGTGAAAAAGTGGCGCGAGAGGACTTACGGAACAGGACAAGTGTGCGAACACGAGTCGGATCAATCATGGCATAACACATCAGCAAGCGTGTGTTTTCTAATGCCAGTCTGTTCTCAAAACCGATATCACACGCAATGCCTGAAGGCAGCCCAGGTGAAGGGTCCAAGGAGAGCTTGACGATTGGAATACGCGCATGGGGCAAGGGCTTGACGTGAAATTTGGTTTCTAGCAGTCATCGATGAGCACGCAGAGCGAGTGGTTGTCAGAGAAACAGACGGACCACGTTCCAGGAGATCACCAAGCATAGTGACCAGGTCGGCAGCGGAGAGGCGCTCGTCGGAATCGATGAGACAACAAAGGTCCATATCTGTGCAGGATATCAACGCTCTGCAGTGGTGCAGAGAACGAGAATTGGGCTGACCCGAATTACGAAGGCTGAAGCCGTTGGCGGTGCTTCCGAAGGAGAGAAGGCGGCTGCCAGGTTCTATGGTACGGATTAGGCGTTCGAGTAGTTTGCGGACATCCTCCTTGACTGCCATCTCTTCTGCAGTTGGTAGGAGTTGTATAACGAAATCAAATAGAGCTTGAGAGAGTTCGACGATGAAGAAGCGATACTTGGGGACATGCCTGCTACGCTGATTCTGGGGGTGGGCGTAGGGCAGCGCGTAAACGTTGGAGGGTGCGGCAATCGCGGCCTGGGCCATGCTACGCGCGCGGGTGGTACGACGTCAAGCTGTGGACGGCCTGGAGGGATGATGAGAAGGATGATCAGGCGTTCGTTGGGCGGGAGAATGTACCAAGCGGACTGCCCGATTGGGAACCAGTATCAATTATTCAAGTACCCTACGTCTTTGTACATACCCCTACTCGCCCGTTTACGTCCCACGACCAGGCAACGCATGGAATTACTGACATGACAAAGCTTACAGCGGCGATCAAAGAGCGTGTGGGACATTTGCAGCGTCATACACAGCGCTATTAGTAGGACGTACACAGCAAGGACGTGGGTGATCACACCGAGATGAAATTGCAAAGGTTAGGAGACGGTGGTCAAAGTACAATCGACAAGTCAGCGGGAACTCGAGTTAGCTTTAGCCAGAACTGCAGCAAATCGGAATCAGCACGTAACGCCACAATCTGGAAGTAGACAAACCTGTCTTGTAGTCGACCTCATCAGAGGCTGTACCCTGGATTTCTAATGCGATGCCATCGAGCTTTCGCTTCAAAGCTTCTCGAGAGGCAGCAAACACCATCTTGGCTTTAACCTTGGCATCATCTGGAGACCTGTTCCCGTGACATCCCTTCGATGAGGACAAGCAATTACATCGAGTAGACGCCACCGACCAAGAGATGAAGAAGAGTTTGTTCCTCTGTCCTTCGCCCTCCTTCTGGAATTCAAAATCATAGACTGCCCATCTGCACTCATCCTTCGGCAGCTCCTCTAGAAACTTATCGTAGTCGGCTTCGTTGGAAGCCTTCAGGACAACGATCTCCGTCAAAGCTTTGTTGAGGTTGAAGACGATGTACTTGAACTTCTTTCGCAATTTGAGATCTGAGAATTTTGTGACGCAATCGTCTGCCACTGCTACACCAGAAGACTGCAAATATCTAATTATTCATCGTCGGAGACGTGGTGAGCGATGTTGGGCTCACCATGATGAACTGATAGATGGAGCTGGTTGCGATACCAATCGCGATCAGGACTGGCTATTGTATCAAAACGAATCTCCGACCTAACTTTGCTTGCGTAAGCTATCCCATGTCTTCCCTCTCCAAGGATGCCGACTCCTTCAAGCGGGTCCTCCACCGCCAGGACTACTCGTCCTGGCACACCCAACCTGCAGCCAATGTCAATACTCAGCTCGTGTACGCTATCGACTACCTCAAAGTGATCCAAATACCCGTCTGTGTGATGGCAAGACCGCTGACCATCGTATTCAGTCCACTCCAAACCCTATGCGGTTGCAGGACATTGCAATCGTGACCAGCACGCCTTTGGATACCGACGTCGTCCTCCTCGAAAAGTTCAAGTCTCATGACCGTATCCAATATGATCCCAAAACGGATCTTTATTCCTATCGTGTAGGTCCCCGCAAATGCAGCGTATTCGAAGGCTGAATTATCTGAAGCACGACTTCAACTTTCGCAACAAAGCCGCACTTTTGACGGAAATTCAACGACAAACTCGCAAAGGCGGTGGGATACCTGTTCGTGCACTGAAAGAGTCCTGGAAAGAAGCACCCCAAGCGATCGAGGAGCTCGAAAAGGAAGGCGATGTCCTCGTCACCCGCACCGTCAAGGACGGCCAACTGAGAATGGTGTTTTGGAACGAAATCAAACCCGACGAAGAGAGCGGAGGAAAGCCAGTCGAGAAGGGTAAGCTGTGTTGCCTCTTTACGTGAAGCAGCTACTAACGTACCCTCAGAATTTCTCGATCTTTGGCATCAGCTTAAAGTGCCAAACGACGTTGACTTGCTCAAAGCACTTGCATCAGGTATGTATTCATCATTCAACTTGTGCCTGGATCGCTTGCAGTTGCGCAGAGGGCTTGCAGGCTACCGCGGCAGAAGCTCCCGTACCCAAAGCACCTACGACCAAGAAAAAAGGGAAACGTTCTGTTCCTCGACAAAGACAGGTCAAGATTACGAACGTTCATTTAAAGGGGGAAATAGATTTATCAAGGGACTATCATTCTACCACCAAGTGACACTAGACCTTTTAGCGCGTTCTGTCAGGTACTCTACCCCCACGTATCCAACTAATCAGTATATAGCTTCATCATTCCTGTTACATCAGTCAAATGTCTAACGTAGCATGTTGGACAGCAATCGATGTCTTCTACACAAGGACAGACCCTGAGCGAGGCTCGCTGGCCCCAATTGATCATTACGTCTCTTCAACTTTCAATAGTATCTTCTTTCCGTGCCTTCCTCCGGCCAAGCGAAACATCGCAGCGCGTATTTTTTCCGTGGCGTTTAAATCCGGTTCTTGACCTCGAAGCATCAGAATCTCATGTTCTGGACTATCGAGCTAAGTGCGCGATGGTCAGCCAACGAACGCCAACAGGGCATCTCACTTGCCTTGCCTTCCCGCATAAGATCAGTGAGAGTATGCATCATCTGACGGCGTTCGTCAAGGGTTTTCTGTTCGTACCATCGCGACTGCCAAAATCCGTGACACGTCAAGTTCTTGAAAATGAATAGCGACGTCGGCAACGACAAAGGTTCTTTCGACATGGCTCCGTAGGACACTAGATGTGAATTTTCAGCAAGCAAACGTGCCATCAGCGTCGTTGTTTTTCCGCCGACGCAGTTGAGGCCGAGTTTGACACCCTAAGCGAACTTTAGCAGGGATTCCCACAAAACATTGGCGAGCCTACCTTGCCTTGCGTCCAGGTTGAGAATATAGCCTTAAAGGCCCTGTCCGACAATTCATCGTAGGTTGCAACGTGAGTTGCTCCCAAAGCTTTCAAATGCGACTTTAGGGATTCCACGTCATCTCTATCCATCCTCAGCCACGACACACACGAATATCGACCGAATTTACCTGTCGCGGATAAAGTTGATGGTTTTCAATCCCTTGGAAGCAGCTATCTGAATGACTGCTTGTCCGACCTGCCTGCACCATCAGCACTCGCAGCGACGCAAATACGTGTAGAGACGCGCACAGCGCTATTTGCCCCGTTTTGAACCACCCAATCGCCTTCTTTCAGCTGAACAAAGTCATGAAGCATATTGAAAGCAGTGGCCGGATTGACCTAAACGCGGTCATCAGTGCACTTTCGCTTTTGACGCGGTTACACGAGGACACATACAGTGAGAGTAGCAGCTTGCGCCGCGCTCAACCCCGAGGAATCCACCTTGAGCACGTCCTCGACACGGACATTCCTGCTCGACACCCACGTCCCCATTTGCGGCTTCGTCATAACCACCCAATCTCTCGCCTTGAAGTCCGTAACGTCCTCCCCGACGGAAAGGACCTCTGCTACCCCTTCGTTTCCAGCGACAAAGACTGGACCCGCGTCAGACGACAAGTCCGTACTTGAGGATGGTCGCGCTGGATAGACGCCCTCGATGACATTGATGTCAGCAGGGTTGATGGGGGATAGCAGGAAACGAACGTTCGCGGTTCTCGGTGCCGGCGGAGGGAGATCTGCAAAGGTGAGTGCGGAAAGAACAGAAGACGGGTCGCCGTTGTTACTGTACACTATCGCTCTCTGACCTGCACGAATAGCTGAAGTTCGGAATGCGCGTGCGACGTTACTGCCGTGCCAATGGCGAAGACGGAGTACGCCTTGTCTACAGTGGGTAGCGGTTGGAATCATCATGACTGGGTGCATTCGGCCCGAGTATGCGAGAATCAACTTCCTCAACAAAACAAAGATTCAAGACATGATCTTGAAATTCAACGTTTCAACTCGTAGCAGGTCGTAACTCGTAGTAGTAGATACACTCGATACGGCACCAAATGCCACAACCAGAACCTAGGCATACAACCTACGAATCATATGGAATGCAATATCATAGATAAAAAGTGGAAATGCATCATGTATGCAGTGACGGCGTGATGGTGTGGTGCGGCACAACACAAATTGGAAACATCCACAACGAGTATCTTGACAAGAAGAGCTAATCATCGGAAAACAAACTGACAACATCATGTCCAAGAGCAAGTAAATATCGTGAAGTGGAAGAATGATAATAAATAGGAGTTATTACCCGTCTGACGGTTAGCATTATGCAGGAACCATCGTTCTTCTTGGGTGTTTCGGGGGCATAGGTGTAACGGCATTCTCTTTCTCGTCTGTTTCGCTTGGTGTAGATGTGACACTTAGTCTTCGACTGGCCACCTTGGCTTTGGATTCCATGCTCGAGCTGGACGCTCGGCGTAATGTGCCAGAAACGGGCGGTCTGATATTCGCAGCCCTCCCCAGGGTAGAGGGAACTCTCGGGAGAATAAGTGATGAAGTTCGAGCACCAACGGCGGAAGTTCGGGGGGCTGTAGGAGGTGCTGCTGCTTTTCCGGCTGCTTTTCCAGCAGCGGATGATCGACCAGAAGTCGAACCAACAGGAGTCCGCGCTCCATGTTTGCGTTTAACCTGCCGCAGAGGACAACGTGAACTCTCAGACCCAGTCACGAAGGATAGATCCTCACCAATTCAAGTTCTTGTTGCTTTGATTCCAGTGCGATATTAAGGCCATCGATATCTTCCTTGTCTTGCTCGAGTTGTTTATTCAGTTGGACAATCGTCACTTCCATAACTGCGCTCCCTTTTTGCAATTGCTGGATATGGGAACGCAGCCGGGCTATCTCCGATGAGAAGTCGTCCCGTTCCGTCTCGATGTCACTCTTTCCCCGCTCTAAATGCGATACCTGATCATGTAGCCGTCGCTGAGCTTCCCTACCGGTCTCGTTCGTGACGCTGAGTTCTCCTTGAAGCCTGACCACATCCGCCTCCGTCTTCTCCATCGCTTGTGCCAGATCATTGCGTTCTCCCTCGACCTCGCTCTTCTCCCTCTCCAACTGCAAGATCTGCTCGTGCAGGCGGCACAGAGCCTCCCTATTCGCCTCGTTCGAAGCATCGAGTTCTTCTCTCAACTTGACAACCTCGGCATCTGCTTGCTCTTTGGCCTGCGCCAAAGAATTGCGCTCTACATTGATATCGCTCTTCTCTCGGCAGAGTTGCGAGATCTGATCACGCAGTCCGCGTATCCCCTCGTTATTCGCCTCCCCTACAGTGTCGAATTCTTCTTGCAACTTGAGTGCTGCGGCGTCTGCTTCATCCCTCGCCTGCGCTAGGGCATCTCGCTCGACCTGAAGATGGTTCCTCTCTTGTTCGAGCTGCGAGATCTGGGAGTGTAGTTGTCGTATCGCTTCGTTGCTGGCCTCGTCTGTAGCGCTGATTTCTCCTCGCAGCTTCGTAATCTCTGCGTCCGCTTCCTCTACAGCTTGTGCCAGGTTATTGCGTTCCACTTCGAGATCACCCTTCTCCCGTTCAAGTCGTGAGACCTGGTGATGAAGCTGGCGTAGTGCTTCTCCGCTCGCCTCGTCCGTGTCCCCGAGTCGTTCTCTGAGTCTGTTTATTTCGGCGTCCGCGTCATCCACCGTCTGCGCGAGAGAATTGCGCTCCGTCTCGATGTCATTCTTCTCCCGCTCGAGCTGTGAAATCTGTCGATGCAGCTGACGCAGCGCTTCCCCGCTCGCCTCGTCCATGATGCTCCTCTCCACGCTCTCCTGACGGCTCTGGTCTACTTCCTCCTCCAGATGACGGCACATCTTCTCCAGCTCGGCAGCCTTCTTCTTCCACGTGCGGACGACGTTCTTGCGTTTGTCGTTCTCCTTTTCGGAGGCCTCCAGGCGGATCGTCAGAGCCTCGACCAGCTCATCACGGGCACTCAGGTCGATCTCGAACTGAGCGCACAACTCTTGTTGCAGTGCGAGCTGGGTGCGGAGAGACCAGATGATATCCTCCTCGCGAGATGCGGTGCGCGAATGTCCGGGTGGGGGTGTAGGGGGTGTTTGATGAGTGTAATACGTTGTGGCATTTGCACGGAACGGGTCTGGTGGGGAATTGCGTGGAGTTGACTGGGAATCGGGATGATCTTGGTCGCTGTCGCTTCCCTCCCACTGTTTGAGAGCGCTGCTGATTTTTGACCACATCGGAGTGATCAAATCTTGACTTGCGTTGGAATGCCTTGCGCTTGGCCGAACAAAAAGCGAGTTCGGACGAACAAGGAACTGCTCCGAGCAAAGGTCACGTGAAGAATGAACTTGACGCGTTCGGATCACGTGCATGGATATCTCAAGTACAGTCACAAAAATCTCTATGATTCATTCGAATAAGCGTACACCATCAGTTGTAATAGCAGTTATTTAGTCTCTACAGCTTGGGAGCCTCGACGAAGGAAACACCCTGAGGCGAGTTGAGCGAGGAACCTAGACCAACGGATGCAACTCACCTTGTCAATGTTGCCCTTGAGGTCTGGAAGAGCACTGGCGATAAGGGCTTTCTCTACTGCCGTGATGGTGCCAATGGCACCAATTTTTTCCACACCGTTTGGCTACGGCAAGGTCAGGCCAGACGTCAAGTAAGGGACAGCAAGCATACCCCGAGTTCGACAAGCGCAGAGAAGTAGTCGATCTCTGTACCGATTTCCTTCTTGAGAGCCGCACCACCAGCTTGGTCCGAAGTGAGGTTTACGAAGGTTGGCACAACAATTCCTTTCTCTCCCTTCAGGGCACGGATCACCTTGCTCGCGAATTCCGCGCCAGCAAAGGCCATCGACAGAGTAGCTGAGCCAGCACCGTCCTTTGCCTTGACGACCTCGTCGCCCCCAAACTGAATACGCTGAACGAGCGCACCAAGGTCGGTTCCGGTAGGGAGGGGGTGTGAAGACTGCGAAAGTAAGGGAACGATCTGTCGTGAACCTTCGTGAGTAAATGCAATCTGATTGGAAGTTTGGTTACGGACAGTGACACCACTGTGACCACCTATGACAGGTACAGAGATGGAAGTGGCCAGTGAGCGGTCTCCCAAGATCTCCGACACGAACGTCGAGGCGCGAACGACATCCAACGTCGTAACACCGAAGATCCTGAGGTTGTGTTAAAAATGATTTAAGGACAATGTCTGGTCCAACGCTACCTCTTGGGGTCAAAGACACCGTGCTTCTTGAACACCTCGGCGACGATGGGAACCGTGGAGTTTACAGGGTTGGAAATAACCAACACGTACGCTTTCGGAGCGGTCGTTGCGATGCCAGTGGCAAGATCGCGTACTATTCCAGCATTGATCTAGGTGTCGTTAACAATCAGTGAGCGGAACAAAGAAACTGTCCAAACCTTGAAGAGGTCGTCACTAGCGGTTTCTAACGACGTTAGTCATAGGACTCGTTTACTCCCGGCCACGCACCGTGTCATCTAAAGGGTCATGTTGATATCCGTTGCAGACGAAAGAGATAAGCCACTCACTCCTGGTTTCCTTGGAATACCAGCGGGGATGACGACAACGTCTGCACCAGTGAGGACTTTCTTGAGCCCGTCATCTGGGGGAAGGTATCCCTCTACTTTTGCGGTGGTCGCAATGTGGGACAAATCGGCGGAGACGCCTGGGGCATTGACGATATCATAGAGGCCGAGCTGTTGGCTATGTGTTAACAGAAGTCGGAGAAATTTCGATCGGATGGTATACCTCGGTCACAGCAGAGTTCAGTTTCAGCAAGAGAGATAAGGGTTGGCCAATGCCACCTGGTCGATTTTGGTCAGGGATAGAGTAGTCGAGTAGGAGGTAGTCTACCTGCAGCGCCGAGCACAACAGCTTTGACCATGTTGACCAGAGTGTGAAGGACGAAGAAGTTTCACAAGACGCGGCGATCTTTATCGCGTTCGGACGCGGTTACTTCCGACCCATATCACATTACCTGATCACCTGTCTCGGGCCAGCTCAGGCACGGAAGGCGTACGGTATTCCAGATGATACACAATGCTATGTACAAGTACACTAGACAAATACAGGTTCAGTCTGGACCAGTCACAGTTCATCTGCTGCTCCTTGGACTTTTCCTTTACCCCGAGCCACGTTCTCGCTCGCACGCTGTCGCGCTTCTTCTGCCATTTCTTTCGCCTGGTTGGCCTTGTGGGAGCACCAACTCCACGCATGAGTCTTCTTCACGTCTGCGCACTCACGTGTTGCGTCGCGTGAATGCCCGCTCAGGACCTGCGAAGAATATCTGTCAACCGATCTTGAGCTACGCGTCATCCAGCCTACTTCAAGAATTCGGGCGATCTTGTCTTCCGCAGCTTCTACAGAGTTGTTTATGATTTCCTTGAGCCTCGAAAAGATGTTCTCCGCCCAGGTGGTGGTCTGCACCCAACGGATGCGCGTCTCCTCTGCATAGACTGTCAGACAAAACTGAGGTGAAAATGCGTCGGACTCACGCAGTAAACCTGGCCTGTCGGTCGGGAGTGCATCCTCGCCGATGCCCCTCTCGCGCAAGTAGGCACGTAGGCGGGCATCTGGCCACACAAGATAGGCAGCAGCCCTTGCGGCCGCATCGGGGTGTCTATGAAAGATTAGATATCACGAGGGTTAAGAAACCCGATGTTGCTCACTTGTTGTTTACCAGATTGAGAAGTACCTTGCGGTCCTTTACGTCACTTTTCTCGATGAATCCGCGCTCTGAAAGCCACTCGCGGATGTCCGAGTCGGTCCATGCTGCCCATAAGGTATCTGACGCGGAGAAGTAGTGCTCCCTGAAGTGGGTCGAACGTCAGACTCGGAACGTTTAGTTGATCAGTACTTACTCGATCACCCTGACCAATTCGTCGCGACTCTTTTCGGCATCACTCTTCAAGACGCCGTGGTCGACGAGCCAAGCTCGCAATTCCAAGTCAGACCACGTGTTCCAGACACTGTCTCTGCAGTCATAATAGTACTTTTTCATCTCACCGAGCAAGCTTGACCTAGAAAGCGTGTCGGAGGGTTTCAAGAGGTTGTGCGCAATGAGCCATTCCCGCTAGAACAATTGTCAGCGGTGAGCCAAGTGAGATATATGTGATGGCCTACAATGTACGAATCGCTCCAGCTCTCCCACACGGCAGAGGTCGCCTTGCGGTAATGGTCGTTTGCAAGCTTCATCAACTCGTCTTTGGTGCTTGCGGTCTTTGCCTCGACAACGCCGTGTTCCTCGAGCCAACTCCTCAGATGGCTTTCATCCCAAGTGGAGTAAACATAGTCCCTTGAGTGGTCGAACGCACGGGCGACCTCGTGCGTCGCCTGAGCTACCGCGTTGCTGGTGCACTGGGAGGTGGAGTGGGCTGCGTCGGTAGCACCGGCGTAAACCGAAGAGGCCGACGCGGATGCGAGGGAGGAATAGAGCTTGGCAGCATCGGTGTACGCACGGTACTTGTTCTTGGCGGCGATGACGAGCTGCTCGCGGGGACCCGAGGGGGCGACGACGCCCTGCTCGAGCAAAAAGATTCTGAGCCTGCTCTCGTTCCAGCTGTCAAAAGAGTCGTCCTTGATGTGCTGGAATGCGCGCTGTGCCTTGTTGAACTGGTCGAGGGTCCAGTGGCGACCCGCGTCGGCGTATTCAGCAAGGTATGTCTGCCAATTTGCGCCGACGAGGTTGTGGAGGTGTGTCTGGTCAAATGAAGGGGGTGTTTTGATATTGCGATGTTCGAGCCAGGTGCGCAGTTCGTCGGTGGACCACTTGGCGTACTCTGGCTCTGTGGAGAACCAGCTGGACGCATGAACGAGGAGAATCAAGTAGCAGAGGATGAACATGGTCGTGCGAGGAAGAGGAGGTGGTGAACGTCATGGCGGCCTTATGAATGAATAGGGGTAATATGACATCACCCACCACTTCCAAATACGGCAGTGTGTGTTCCGCATCACCACCATGTACAAATTCACGCTGTACGAGAACAAGTTGCGGTTTTACATCATCGCATCGAATGCATCAGACTCGCGACACAGAATCATCAAGATCGACCGCACGTCTCAGTCCGACCTCCAGGTCGTCGAGGACGAGACTGACTACAGCGGAAAACAGATGAGCGCAATGCTCAAGATGCTCGACGACGGGAACAAGGGTTCCGGCGGCATAGGCAAGGATAGACTCATCTCTGGCATCGCAGGTAGGCTTTCCCAGGCACCACGCTAGCGCGCGCCCCGTCTGAACGCCGCCAGGGTTTGTCAAGTTCACCGCGGGGTGGTACATGATCGTGATATCCAAACGCTCCGTCGTCGCGCTGCTCGGTGGTCACTACCTGTATCATTGCGAAGGCACGGACATCATGCCCGTCTGTACCAGTCACAAGATAGAGAAGCCCGCGGAAGAACAGCGTCTGCTCAACATCTTCAAGCAGGTCGACTTGTCAAAGAACTTTTACTTCAGGTACACTTCTTTGCAAGAACGGCGACATAGTGCTCAGCCAACAACAGTTACTCGTATGACATTACGTCGACGCTGCAAGACAATCTTACGAAACCAAACCGATTCAACAAGTCTTCCTGGCCTTTCAACGATCGTTATGTTTGGAACCATCACATGCTGTCGCACCCTTTCACGGATCCAGCTCCGCGCAGGTCTCATGCCTGGTTGATCCCGCTCATCCACGGTCATGTCGATCAAGCCAGTGAGTGTCGTCTAAATCGGCTCCAGTCACGCCAACTTTCCCACACAGAATTGAATGTGCTTGGTCGCGTTGTCTTTGTTACTCTGATCGCCCGCCGATCTCGACATTATGCAGGGGCTAGGTATCTTACCAGAGGCGTCAACGACGAGGTCAGAGTCTATCATACCCTACCTTCTGCTTCTCCTCATCGGCCTCCAGGGTAATGTTGCGAACGAAGTCGAGACGGAGCAGATCGTTTCAGAAGCCTTGACGACGCCATTTTACTTTCCGTCCAAGGGGGGTCAATCACGCCAGCCAAGCCCGCGATATACCAGTTACGTACAAGTAAGTCCCAGTCTACGTGCTTCGCTCTTTATTCATGATGTGTAGTACCGGGGAAGCATTCCTATTTACTGGACACAAGATACCACCACGATGAGCCCTCGTCCTCCGATTGAAAGTCAGTCCTTCATTACTGACTTGGCCTTTTACTCAATGTACCTCCCAGTCAATGTGATCGACCCGTTCTATACCGCTGCCTCTCGCCACTTCAATGATCTATTCGCTCGTTATGGGGCACCCATCTTCATTCTCAATCTTATCAAGAAACGAGAACCTGTCCCCAGAGAATCAAAACTTTTAGATGAGTATACACAGTGTGTGTGTTACTTGAATCAGTTCTTGCCAGAGGACAAGAAAATGGTTTATCGTGCTTGGGATATGTCAAGGGCATACAAAGAGTACGTTTTCTTGACGTGGAAGCGACGTTCTTGTTGATTCGCTCCTCCGCAGAAAGACACAAGACGTTATTAGCTACTTGGAGGACTTGGCCGAGGAGTCGATCCAAATGACACGCTTCTTCCATACTGGAGCGGAGCCATTTTCTCATTGTCTGCAAACTGTGTCGTAAGTATATTGTAAAGTTCGTTCTCATTTACCCATCGGATATTTCCACAGGGACAAGGACATCCCGTCATGGCGAGACGACATTCTTTTGCAGAATGGAATTTGCCGCATAAACTGTGTCGACTGCTTGGACCGTACCAACGCCGCTCAGTTTGTGTTCGGAAAGCGAGCTTTTGGCCACCAACTTTATGCGCTTGGAGTGGTGGGAAACCCAAACCTTTCTTTTGACTCGGATGCGGTCAACATGCTAACAGAGATGTATCATGACCACGGTGACAGTACGCATCACGTCAAGGACTATCACTCTCTCGTTCTCACTTTTTCTGTTAGCCATTGCTCTTCAATACACAGGAAGTGCGCTCGTCAACCGGGTCGAGACCTACCGACGTATGCCTCATTGGAATAGTCACTCTCGTGATATCATCGAGAACATCCGACGTTTCTACACCAATTCTCTACTGGGTTTGTTTCCACGTGTTACAAAAGGGCCCTACTTACGATGAACACAGATGCGGACAAGCAAACAGCAATTAATCTGTTCCTCGGCGTTCACGAACATCATGCACACATTACCCGCTCACGAGGCAACTATCAGCAGTGGTGTCAACCTGACAACTTGGAAACGGCATACATTCTTGACGAATGCTTGCAAGCACTGCAAGATTTTGTCACCCACAAAGGAGACTTTTGGTCCGAGTATTATAGACCGCTTCTGTTCACTTCCTTGGGAAAACATTTCGCATACTGTATGAATAGTCTAAAGGCCCCAGGGTAAGTTTTGTTGTCTTTTCCACTCTGGGGTTGACTCACATTGCAATAGGAGGATCATGATCAGTAGTAGTTATAGTCCCTTCTCGCCGAACAACCTCAGTGTGGTACATCACCCTAGGTTAGACTTGATCTAATTGTTGCCCAATTATTCTGACCCTCTTCGATGACAGACTGATGGCAGGGGTCAGACGCTGGATAGGCCATCAAACCCCATCTCACAGCGACGCTGTGAGAAAGGCCGTATATTCGACCAACAAGGATGCGAGGTCACAAGCACACAACAAATCTGAGCCTCATATCCAGGCCACCGAGGAGCTGGCAAGTCAACTTCTTGATCCACAAGTTCCCCAGGAAGAATTGCTCGAGTACCATAGGCGAGTACGTTTTACACGTATTGGGTCGATCTCATGGTTGTTCTAGGTATATCGATCAAGATCAACTCATATACGATGCCATGCAAAGCGAGGCAGAGACGACAGACCAGTCACTCTATGTGAAATGTGTCGAGAAGAACTCGGGAAAGGGGGGGTTATCGTTGACCAAAGCAACTATGGAATTGTACGAGAGACACGCGCTTTCCGCATCTGCAGGCGACCAGATGTCAACGCTCACGGATACCCATAGTTATTCCAAGTGGCTCACGGAGGTAGTAGCAGTGTAATTCTCGTTTCAGGGAAATTGTATGCAGCATTGTCTGTGACGTGGGTTACCAGAAGGCCAAAAAACAATCCGACCTGCCTGGCTCGAACAGGCGACCTCAAGATGATTTTATCCATTACAGTCTCGCGCTCTTCCAACTGAGCTAAGGTCGGCTTACCACGCTGACGACGTGTCTTACTATGTCTTGATTCAATTCAGGGGTTTCTGGCTCGATCAGGAAGCAGTCGCACCGAACCCGAATGACAAGCACTTCTCGCCAGCCGTTTTAGGATCTGTGAATTGACACCCCACGAGTGTGGGATCCGAAGCCAAGAATTTCTGTCAAAGCCAGTTGTAACGAATAATATTGTCCCTAGTGGCCAAACAACACTTGGTAGGAAATACTTGCGCATGAAAAGTTGTTTCTACATCAACAATGCAACCTAAAAAGCACACAGCAAAACGACAAAGTTGATACACCAGAATTACAACCTGCTTTCCAACAAGACAGCCTCCCTCTTCCAGCCCAACCTTCCCTGTCCAAACGCAGCCTCGAGTGCCTCATCAATCGTCCGGACAAAACAGAATTGCATCTCGCGCCGTATCTCGGGAGAGACGTCGTGTTCAACGTCTTTCCTGTTTGACCATGGAAGGATAACTTTGCGGATTTGTGCCCGGTGGGCACCGAGGACTTTCATCCGGATTCCGCCGACGGGCGTAACTCGCCCCCGGAGTGTGATCTGTCGGAAGATTAGATAGTATGTTGACACACGGTGCTCTGTGACTGACCTCGCCCGTCATTGCAACGTCTTTTGGGACTGTCGCGCCACTAAGCAATGATACGAAAGCACATGTCTGAATCCCATGAGTGACGTGAGTACGGAGCCAAGGCGGACGATCCTCACCATCGCGATACCTGCACTTGGACCATCCTTCTTCTGAGCTCCCGCGGGAAGGTGAAGATGGATATCAACGGGGTCTGGGAGCTTGAGAGGGTCAATGCCCCGCCCGGCCGTGATCCCAAGTTCGAATGCGTGAGATTTCACCCAACTCAGGGCGATCTCCCCGCTCTCTTTGATGACGTCCCCCAAACTACCCGTTAGCTTCAGTCTCCCGGAACCAGGGACAGCCGTGCTCTCAACAGGCAAGATTCCTCCTTCGCCCATGCCAGTTACAACGAGCCCATAGACGATGCCGCGTTTCTCTTCCCGTTCTCGCTCTTCGCCGTCCCACCGGGGCACGCCGAGGATCTTCTCCAGTTCGCTCTCCTCGATGACACTACGCCACTCTGTGCGCTTCGCCCTCTCGCTTGCGCCAACATCGAGATATTCTGCCCACTCCACAGCTTTGAATCGGACAACTGCGCCAATCGCGCGTTCAAGGCTCCGCACGCCTGCTTCGCGTGTATACACTGTGGCGATATGAAGCAAAGCATCGTCCGTGAGTCGGAGCTGGGACGGGGATAGCCCGTTTGTGCGTATTTGTTTCGGTACGAGGAACCGTCGTGCAATGTGCATCTTCTCGTCATAGGTATACCCCGACAACTCGACAACTTCACATCGATCTAGCAACGGTGCAGATATCGTTTCGAGCGTGTTTGAGGTGCAGATGAAGAGTACTTGGCTGAGGTCGACTGGGACATTGATATAATGGTCCTGTGGATTGTTGAGTAACTATCCCATGACATCACGACGACCTATACTTGCATTGAATGAGTGGTTCTGTTCGGGGTCGAGTACCTCCAGCAAAGCAGCTGACGGATCACCGTGAAAGTTGCTATGGCCGACCTTGTCAATCTCGTCGCTTTAAAAACGCTGGGTTGGTATCCTTGTACAGTTTAATATGATAGAGGACGCACAGCAATATGACAGGATCACACCTCCCAGCTTTTCGCAGGGCCTGGACAATCATACCCGGGCCCGATGCAACATACGTTCTTCGATGTCCTCTGCGTTGTTCTACATGAGTTCCTCGCTCTTCACGACCTGAAAAAAAAACAGCTACCTTATCTCCGCCTCGTCGCGTACACCACCGAGGGATATTCGTTGAAATGGCCGATCCAGCGCCTTTGCGATCGACTGACCAAGCGAGGTCTTCCCTGTTCCAGGCGGACCAACAAACCTACAAATCCAACGAATTCGATTCAGCGTTTGACATTTGGATAACCACTGCGCCTTACAATAATATCGGACCCTTTACTCCCTTCCTCCTCTTCGGTGACGGTGCTCTAGGTGGCTCAATAGGAGTTGCACCTTGTCGCGAGACAATACTTCCATTGTGGACTAGTGCATTGTCGGGATTAGACCGATCTGACGGAATCTTGTCTAATTTATGGATGGGTTCTTCAGCTACAATTGCACTTGAGGACGTGGCTTCATCGGCAATGGCGTGCAATCGGACAACGACAAGGAATTCTATAAGACGACGTTTAATTTGTTCGAGACCGTAGTGATCTGCATCGAGCTGAGCACTATGGATATGCCAATTAGTAGCCTTTTCAGGGAACAAATGGTACGATGACATACCGAGCCTTGGCCAGGAACCCAGAGTCCATGAGTGCGTCCTGCACACCTGTCCGGGAATTCGACGTCGACGGCCAAGGAATACTTGTTAACCATTCAAGCTAGGCGACGAGTCAGCATTCACAACCCTTCGCGGATAACAGCATCTCACATATGTTCTGATGACACCGTTCTCAACACTTCCTTGAGGAATGCGTTTCAATCTCCTCCACTCTCTCACACCGACTTTCCTCTCCTCGCTCCCGGCATCGAGAGTTTCGATCTTCTTCCGAAGGTCTGCAAGGTCATCTGCATCCGCCTGTTCGTCTTCGTCCAGCTCACTACCCGAATTCCCCGTTCCGAAACCGGCACCACCAGGACTTCCGATTTGCCCGGGAGGCGTATTATTCAAGCTCCGTAGCTCTCGCTGAATGGCTGCGAGCTGTTGCCGCAGGAAATATTCCTTTTGTTGGCGAGAAAGAGATTCATCGACAGCGCTCGCAATCTTCTTCGACACCTCGGAAATGGACTGCTGCTTAACAAACATCTCGGTCGCACGGTGGAGACGGTCCTCGACCTCGGTTGCTGCAAGGAAATCTGTCACACGGACCCGGAATTAGCGGACATGCACCATGTGGGACGCTGGAGCTTGAGAAAAAGAAGACAAGGAAAGGAAAGGGAATCCGTGACTCACCGAGTTTGTCAGCGTATTGTCCGGAGATGGATGCGACGAGGACGTCGGCCATCCATGCGGCGCGTTGGTCGGAGATCTCCTCGACCATGGAGGAGACCTTGAGCCATTCGTCCTTCCTCTGAGCCTGCACGGAATCCTTGGCGAGCCGGTCAAGTAGCCTGAGAGCGGCGTCTTTGAACGCCTCGACGATCTCATGCGAGGGAATAGCGTCCGCTGGGGGGTAAGCAACCGCATACTGTGGGAGAGTGTCGAATGTAGTAGGGTCCAGGTCGAGTGGCTGGAGAAGGCGAATGCGGGTCAAGCCATGAAGGTAGAGCAGGTAGGGGTAGCGAGTGGGGGACGAATTCACAGTGCGGGCACGAACAAGGCGGACGACACGAGCAGCAACGCCGTGTATGGGTGGTGGTGCATTAGCTGTGACGGTTGGTGTTGCAGCTACGTCTGGCTCGACGGACACCGGGACCGGTATGACTGCGAGGACTGGCTGAGCACCGTCGGAGTCATCGAGAGTTGCGAGTAGATTGTCTGCAAGTGTTTTCGAGACTGGGATTGTGAGTCTTGCGGTAGGGAGGAGGAGGAGCGGGTAGAGTAGGGCGAGGACGGGCAGTCGGTGGGCTGATGGCATCACTGCAAGTACATGAGAGCGATGCAAGCTCGTCTGCCCTTGTCATTTCTCACACTACCTAACAGACACCGGCTAGAGTAACAGCTTTTTAATCTATTTTTCGCGTCTTTTTCAGAGTTCTACCTATTTTAACCGTAGTAAACATCGTCTTCATCGCGAAGCCCTCGACAGATCACTGCCAACCAGGTCAGCGCCAACTCAGTTAGCGGGTAGAAAGACGTACCTAAAGGCAGCATCAATACAAGACCTGATTTCCTTGTAGCTCACGACCAGACAGCTTTGCTCGTCTCGAGAGACCAACATAATGCGTTCGTCGGTTCCACAGTCCAGCTGTTATGGAAACGACAGTGTGCACCAACTACATAAATCTCGCAGTACCAACCTTGTTCAGGCAAGCGAGAACATGCGACAAGTCAACGACAGGGTTTCCGTTCTCATCCACTTGGTGGAATACGTAGTCGCGGAACAACTTGATGATATACCTGTCTCCTGTTTCAGACCAGCGTGGTTCACGGGCGAATCTAGCAATTCAAGTGAGAACCTCGTCGAGTCGTCAACGGCAAAAAAGCACGCACTCTGGCCGCTCGTTGATGAACCCAAATTTACACAGCAAACGGACCAGTCGACCATTCTCAAGTTCACTGGCGAGCTCACTCTCGAGCCTGTCTGTGCCACTGTAACCGAAGGAAATTTTAGAACACATTTCCCAACAGGGAGCAAAGGTGCCTACGTTTGGGCCTCATCCATCTCATCAAGCAGCCGATTCTTTCCGATCATTTCAATGACCTGTGCAATACTCTATATCCACCGAGGTACCCGCAATGAGAGTCAAGTTGGTCTTGGAAAAGGGCCCGTTTACCTTGTGTGAACCAGGCTTGGAGATGAGGTACAGCGTCAATGTCTTGACATCCGCAGAGTACATCCTCCCCATCATGTCCAACGCTTTGGGAAGCGTATTCATCGCCGCAAGGCTACCACAACACAACGCAAAGACTAGTCGCCCGAACATGACCAAGTCTTCTTGTTGGACAAGAGCGATATCTTGCCGCGTGTCATACATGAGCACATCAACGATGCCACATGAACTGATCCGTAGCCTGATGTGATGTGAATAACGTCCAGGCAAAAACATAGAAATCATCAGAACCTACCGATTCTTTCCGGTGACCAAAATCTTTGTTGGGTCGACCATGCGAATTGCCAACCCCGCTTCGTGAGTCGCTCGTATGGCACTTGCAATTTGAATGATGAGTGACCATAGCGTGGCTTCGGGAATGGCGGCGTTCGTTGCTCCTCCGAACCTACTCTGTGGGAACGCGGGCTGCTTGGGGCGCAGGTACACATCGAATAACGTTTGCGAGTTGGGATAATAGTCATACGATACGACGAGGGCTATGAGTCAGGCAGATATCAAAAAAGTAGAAATGTGAAGGAACAAAAGACAGACAATTATCGTTGAAGGCGCGCGTTGTGAACGCTTCCCGAACCCTAACGATATTGGGGTGTTGAACTCGGGACCAGGCCTCTATCGCACCAAACGCGGCCTGGTGCATGAGTCTGAAATCTGTACAAGTTAGTTGTTTCGATTCACCCTTTCGTCAAAAGAGACACACTCTCAACTCGCCGCAAAGCGTAAGGTAGCCCATCATTGGCGTTCGTGGCGCGGTATACAGACGAGAACCAGCTGAAGAACTTCCGTCGCTCAGACGGTGTTTGTTCGAGTGGAACGAGTGAATGATAACCCTGGAGTTCGTCTGGAAGGTTGTAGGGTGGAAATGGAATGGAGTGAGCAGCTTCTGAACGCTTCTGAAGTTCTTCTCGAACGTTGTCAGACATGAAGTAGGACGGAGAGAATGTGT
>JBBPMO010000021.1:79416-97673 GCA_038090315.1 Xanthoconium stramineum
ATGGGCCGAGTGTAAAGATGATAATCGAGCTAGAACGAAGCATCAGCGGGTGTCATCTCGGAACAAGGGTGTGACAGACAGGTTGCCGGACAAAAGGTGATTGAGTAGGCTGGTAGAAGCCACCCAGGGACGTGACATGGTCATCGAAATCAGTCTATTAATGATAAAGTATTCAGCCCAAGAAGCATGAGGCGAGAGGCGAGAAACCGACATGATCTGCTAAATACGTAAGTGGATGCCCCACGTGTTGATATTCGTTCACTACATCCTGTTCGTCGGGAGGCTGGCTAGAACCATTAGTCGCTTCCCTGTGCGCGAATAAGTCGTATTCGTCATGATTCGTGTAAAACGGAGTGGGAGAGGTGCTGGTCGCACGCTCAGAAAACGGACAACAGGAGGTGCGGTAGAGCTCACGAGGGAGAGAACGAATAAGACGTGGTGGGAGATGCGGCCGCGACGGGACTAAAGCTGATTTTTGGTACAAACACGGGAGCGTTGACTGCCTGAGCACTCAGCGGGGGAGGTGCTGGAGAATCGGGATGTCCTCTGTGGAGAGTTAGTACGGTAGACATGTTTAGAGATGGAATCGCTCACGCATTGGGGGTGCTGTCTGACTGGAGGGAACGTTAGCGTAAAAATGTGGGAGCCGAACACCATACCGAGGGATGATAATAAATACAGCCTTTATCTTGAAACCGACAGGAGCTGACCAAGTCGATCAATGGTTGGATAACTAACACAGAATTGATCGATACCCGTGAATAAGTATGTTTCTGCACTGGCGCTGGGGCGATTCTGTACCAGGATGTTCGGATGAGAACATATGAACATGAGCGAGTGTACATACCCCTCTTTGGCAGAGGTTTTGAGTCGTCTGATTGTTCCGCTGGATTGACGATCCTGACAGCCGAATTGTATGATTGGGGTTTTGCGAAGTACGCCATCAAATCGTCAAATAACTGGAGAGATCACCGACTCGGACAAACTGGCACCCATCATTTACAATTAGTCAGCCGCGTCGGAACATTCCGTGGACAAAGTCCACAGGGACTGCACAGCGGTACAGCGTTTAGGGCACCATTGGGGTCCTGGGGAATGACTTGTCCTTTTCAACTACCACTCGATGGAGCGTTCTCGCAAGATTTTCCTCGACATTGGATCCGCCGCACAGAAAGTCACTGCCAGTGCCACCGACTACGCCAATCACAAGAATCAGTTTTGCGTCCCAGGCTCTCACTTCCAACTGGAGGACGAGATGAAAAGGGTTTCCGCTACATGCGAGTGCATCGCAGATATTCTGGGGAAGCCAACGCTTCCAGATGGCCCTCCGTTGGACGTTAGAATAAAGGATTGGCTCGCCACCAACGAGCCACAACAGTGTCTTGAAACGTTGACTCGGATGCAGACGTTGCTTCAGAAGGATGAATCCTCTTGGGTGTCCCGGTTTTTTCGAAGAGGCCGGGGCACAGTATCCACGGAGGACAAGATCAAGGAGGTAGCTGAATATTTCGGCTCATGCAAAGCGTACTTTCATTTCATGCTATCACGAGAAATCTGGTGAGCGTCTTCAATATCGAAATGAGCCGTGCGTGACGACACTACTCAGGAACAACGAGACGAACATCAAAAAGCAGCAAAGTCACGTTGTCCGACAGGAATCTGATGTTCTCGAGGAAATTGCTCCCGTTGCCATTCGGACGGAGAGGAAGTACGTCTCACGATGCTAGCCAGGACCGCGCTCTAATCATTTTTAGTTCTACCGTGCGGCACCAAGGGGAACATGCGGATCATATCATTCAAGACGACTCTAGCGTTGCGGACCAAAGTCCACCGGCTCCCGTTCAGAGGGACCTCACGTATGTCTTGTGATGCTCTGGGAATCCCGTTTCCTAACTGGTGGTCAGCGTTGCTGTATCAGACAATGCTACCCGCGAGGGTGGGCATACGGCTGGACGAAGGATCCAGCAGATGGTACCTGACGAGCAGCGGAAGAAAGAAGATAATGGTAACCAAGCTATTTATCTGCACGTAATCACTCTGACGCCTTCCCAGTAAAGAAATTGGAAGAGATAGTAGAGTGGCTTGACGGATTGAACTGCGCTGGAAAGCAGGATGTTACGTTGTCGCTTCGCCAGCCTGATACTTGCAAATGGTTGTTTCACACGGCTCAATACAAGTCTTGGAGGGATGGTGAGGAGTCATCCTTATGGTTGAGAGGTAAACGTAAGACATTCGGCGTTCTTCTCAACCCTTCCCTATTGACATGAATACAATCACAGCGGGGGCGGGGAAGTCTGTATTGGCGTATGTTAATATTTTGTGATAAGTCTCACTGGTGCTGACATTCTTTGTAGGTCGTCCGTTATCCACTCTCTCGAAACATTCCCACGCAACGGAGAAATTCTCGCATATTTTTATTGTGATTTTCGAAGCGAACGATCAACCAACTCGGCGGAGGTGTTGCGCTCCATCCTCTCCCAGCTATTGCTTGGACTTTGCGGCAGTGCCATTGATCCCGGAAGCTTATTCGAAGACTTGATGAAAGCAAAGGAACGGGGTGGTGCCACGCGGAACGATGCGAAGGAACTTGCTGGATTCGTATCTCGCTTGGCAACATTATCGAGTGCAAAGCCATTGGTCATAATTGACGCCCTCGATGAGTGTAAAGATGTCAGAACGCTTCTCCAGGCCCTCACGGTGATCAAGGGTTACGTGCGACTCTTCGTGACCAGTCGCCCCTTGCATGTTATCGTGTGCGACCTTTCCGATCTTCTTTTCATCTCTATGGATGATATGGGAGACGAGTTGTTGACAGATATCCAGCTACATGTCACTAGGGAACTGGACGTTCGCCACCGGTTAAGAGCCCTCGATTCTGAGTTCAAAACTGAGATTTGCTCGGTCTTGTGTCGAAAGGCAGACGGAATGTATGAGCTCTATTTCGTACCGGAATTGGATTCTGATCCCTCCCCCTTTCAAGGTTTCGATGGGTTCAATGTTCCATAGACACACTTGATCGATGCGTGACCCGGAGAGAGGTCCGCGACGCTCTCGACAACCTCCCAGAAGGACTAGATGAAACTTATGAGAGAATTCTCCTTGCGATCGACACGAAGCACCGAGAAGGGCAACTAGCTCGAAGAGCCCTCACTTGGCTTGTTGCGGCGCTTCGACCTCTACGAATAAGCGAGCTCATGGAATGCCTTTCGATCAAACTTGAAACACGAACTCTGGACTCTGACTCTGGACCGATGCATTGCGGGGCGTTGTTGGATGCGTGTGGGAGTCTGGTGTCATATACAGAAAAGACGGGCATCGTCATTCTATCTCATTTCAGCGTGAAGGTGAGCTAGGTTGCAAACAACTGATTCATATGTTTCGGTGAAATTTGCTGAACGTCTTACTGTGCAGGAGTACCTCATGGGCGAGTTGATTCTCGTGAAACTACCTCGGTACCACATCAGCTGGGAACTCGCCCACGTGCAATTAGCACGATCATGCATGTGCTACCTTTCTATATACCTCAACCCTCCCCCGGTTAACTCGAGTAACATGCTGCCCGGCGTCTCCTTTGCAATTAGGGACCGTCTTCACATGATGTCGCGGCCACTTCTTCATTATGTGCTCGACGATGCTATTGATCACTTCCAACACCTTGGATCTCGATTCCAACTTGTTCTGCGCGACATTAAAGTACTGGCAGGCGACATCCGACAGCATCCCAACATATGGGATAATCTTTGCCGATCTGCCAAACGGGATGAGGACTCCGCTTGTTGGCCCATATCCAAACATGACCTCACACTCTACATACTCGTCACTTGCTCTCCCAGTCCGCCTCTGCAGACATTTCTTCGTTACACTGCACACATCCACAAGGAACGCTCGAATCCCCTTGTTTATGCTGCATATTTCAACAAAGAGGAACATGCTCGAACTCTGCTGTCACGAGGCGCTAGATTGAACCGCAGAGGTTGGGACATAGACGGATTCTTCCAGGTTTTGCCTATCGAGGTCGCTCTGCAAAATCATCACTGGGCCATCGTGGCGCTTTTTGTGCAAGAAGGCAGCACCATACCCCCGTATATATTTACCAGCTCGTTCTTTCGGGCCCATCTATACTCGAGCCCGTCTTCAATTTGGAGGACGTTGTTACAGACAGACGACTTTGTAGAGGCCGTGAATGACCCTCTCAATGAGCCAGTCTGCCGACTAAAGAAGGTTTCGAACCGTCTGTCAGAGGGCGAGCGCTCCTTTCAACATGACCTCGCGGCAATTCTACGGAGATATATTCAGGTTGTCAACGAGCATCTCGTACATAGCCGGGAGGGAGAGGAATCCCTTCGTGTCGCTCTCGCTTGTGAAGACTTTTCTCTTGCACGCTATCTGCTTTCTCTTGGTGCTTCTCTGCCTTCTGACCTGCCTCATGGCATGCACAATAGCTTGGGTAGGCAGAAGATGATCACGATGATCCATCTCCTAGCCGAAAGCGGAGATGTCGATGCCTACCTCGTAGCAGAAGACTCTCTTCTCTACGCCATATTGCATCCGTGCTCGCAAGAGGATGCTTTGGAGACCGCGAAATTGCTCATTGATCGCTGCAATCCGCTGAAAGCCAATTCTCTTCGAGAAGCCATACTTCGCATTGCTGTCAGATGTGGCCTTGTCTCTGTTGCAAGATATCTTCTGTCTTTTGGCATTTCCCCATCTCCCGATCTGTTGGATGTTGCGCTAGGGTGGTGCGATGCATCAATGGTTGTCTGCTTGCTCGAGAGTGGACCTCGTGTTTATGCGCAGACCACATTTCGAGGCCCCGTGCTCTACACTGTATTGAAGCGCTTACGACATCGTGAAGAACATGCTTTGAAGGCTGCAAAGCTCCTCGTAGGCTATGATTGCAATCCACTTGGGGCCAATCCTTCTGGAGAAACCCCGCTCCATATTGCGGTCCAAAACGGCCTACTTTCCGTCGCACAATACCTTCTGTCTCTCGGTATTTCTCCATCTCCGGACCTGCTGCATCTTGCAGTGAAGTCTGAGACTCAGCAAGTCACAGTACCGATGGTCAATTGCATACTAGAGTATGGAGCCGATGTCCATTTCCGTACTGTGGCTGGCGATTCTGTTCTTCACAGCGCATTGTTGTCATTACGGGATGACGATTGTGCCTTGCAGATTGCAAAACTCCTTGTTGCTCATGGTTGTAATCCGTTTGAGGCCAGTCCCTCTGAAGGAACTCTGCTCTACATTGCGGTCAAACGAGGCTTAGTCTCTGTTGTAAAGTATCTTCTGTCTCTCGGCATTTCCCCATCCGTGTCTCCCGACCTGTTGCTTGTTCCTCTGAGATCATCCATCCAGGGGTTGAAGATATTACCCATGATCAACTGCCTATTGGAGAATGGAGCTAATGTCCACGTCCGCGCCGCAGATGGAGAGCCTCTGCTCCACACATTGTTGTCGTCGACATGGCAAGACAATACTTTACAAATTGCCGAAGCCCTCGTCAGTCATGGCTGTGACCCGCTCGAAGCCAACCTCTCTGGAAAAACACCGCTCCGCATTACAGTTGAACGTCGCTTGGTTCCTGTTGCACGATATTTCCTGTCTCTCGGTATTTCCCCATCTCCTGACTTGCTGCACGCTGCGTTGCGGTGGAAGGACGGGCAGATCAAAACCCAAATGGTTGTCTGCTTATTGGAGTATATCACTGATGTTTGCATCTGTACCGCAAATGGAGAGCCCCTACTCCACACGTTGTTGTCGTCGACGCAGGACGAAGAATACGCTGTACAGACCGCAGAAGCCCTCGTCAGTCGTGGCTGTGATCCACTGGAAGCCAACCCCTCTGGAAAAACCCCGCTTCGCATTGCAGTTGAACGTCGCTTGGTCGTTGTTGCACGATATTTCCTATCTCTTGGTATTTCCCCATCTCCTGACTTGTTGCACACTGCGTTACGGTGGATGGACGGGCGGATCAAAAAGCAGATGGTTGTCTGCTTATTGGAGCACATCACTGATATTTGCATCTGTACCGCAAATGGAGAGCCTCTGCTCCACACGTTGTTGTCGTGGACGTGGGACGAAGAATACGCTGCGCAGACCGCAGAAGCCCTCATCAGTCGTGGCTGTGACCCGCTAGAAACCAACCCCTCTGGAAAAACCCCGCTCCGCATCATGGTCGAACGAGGCTTTTTCTCTGGTGCACAATATCTCCTATCTCTCGGCATTTCACCATCTCCTGACCTGCTGCACATTGTATCGGGATTGCAAGGCCGCGGCAAGAAAGACAAGTTACTGATGATCATCTCCCTACTACGGAGTGGAGTTGATGTCCACGCTCGTATAGAGAATGAAGACCCTGTGCTCCATACTACATTACTGTCTTCGGGGGATGACGACTATGCCTTACAGACTGCAAAAGTTCTCATCGATTATGGCTGTGATCCTCTGGAAGCCAGTTCCTCTGGAAAAACCCCGCTTCGCATCGCGGTCGAACGTAGCTTTCTCTCTGTTGCGCAGTATCTTCTCTCACTCGGCGTTTCCCCACCTCCTGGTCTGCTGCACATCGTGTCGGGATTGAAAGGCTGCCGTGAGAAAAACAAGCTACTGATGATCATCTCCTTGTTGGAAAGTGGAGCTGATGTTCATGCCTGCGTCGAGAATGGCAGTCCTGTGCTCCATACTACATTGTTGTCTTCGGAGGATGAAGATTATGCTTTACAGACTGCAAAAGTTCTCATCGAATATGGCTGTGATCCTCTGGCAGTTGGCCCCTCCAGAAAAACTCCGCTTCACATCGCGGTCGAACGCGGTTTTATGTCTATCGCACAATGTATCCTGTCTCTCTGCAGTTCTCCACCTTCTCATCTGATGCACGTTGCACTGGGATTGAAAGACAGGCGGCGCAAACTGCGCATGATTGTTTGCCTATTAGAAAACGGACTTGATATACATGCCGGCGCAGGAAATGGAGACCCTGTGCTCCACGCAGTAATGCAGTCGGATTTGGAGGAAGATGTTCTGCGGACTGCAAAGGTTCTTGTCGGTCACGGTTGTAGTCTTCTCGAAACCTGTTCCTCCGGAAAAACCTCACTCCAAATCGCAGTGGAACGTGGCTTTGTCTCCGTCGCACGATATTTGCTGTCTCTTGGCCCCCCCCCTGCCTCCGACCTGCTTCTAGCCATGTTGCTCCCGCGAAATGAGCAGCAAGAATCACAGATACTTGGCTCGCTGGAAAGTGGAGCCAATAGTATCTATCCTCATGGTGCGAACCCTTTGTTCCATGTGTCGCTCTATCATGATCCCGTCCGGCATACAGGAATCTCAGACAATACTTCGGAGATCCTAAAACTCCTCGTCAGTCAGGGGTGCAGCCCTCTTGATGCAAACTCTCATGGCGAGGTTCCACTCTGTGTCGCTGTGGAACAAGGGCGCACTGTCGTTGCACAAATTCTTCTTTCACTCTGTGTACCCTTCAACTCGCCATGCGATGTCTTGCGGGTTGTTTTGCTTTCAAAGCAAATCCGGTGCAAGTTACAAATGGCCAACTTCCTCATCGATCAGGGAGCAAATGTTCTCGCAAAAGCACAAAATGGGGACTCCATGTTACATACGGCAATAGCCTCCATCGACGATGATGAGGTTCTCGAAATTGTGACGTTACTACTCGGACAAGGTTGTGATCCCATGGTACCCAACGAACGTGGGATCACTCCTCTCCACGTCGCGGTAGAGCGAGGACATATCTCTGTCGTGAAGCTCTTCCTCTTGCAGAACGTACCACTCCCTCCAGACATCTTATTCGCTGCGATACGGTCCGTCCCCGCATTTGGTTGGGACGCCTCCCACCGCAGACTGAAGATCGTCAAGCTCCTCGTCACTTCTGGCTGTGACACAAAGACCCGAAATTCAGCTGGATTGTCGGTGCTCGACGCTGCACATAGTGAAGGACACTTGGACGTGATCGACTACCTTCTCTCAGCCCCAACACTCGTGCGTTCCAGCGGGGAGCATTCGGCGGGACACTGAACTTCACTTGCGAATTGATTACCGGTGAGCACACCTTAGAACAGGCTTTCGCCATCTGTGAATAGTTTGGCTAACTATTCTGAAAGGAACAATACCAGACTGTTTACATACCTGAGCGCGGCGTAGTCTACCTCATCTTCATATGATATGGGAACAGCTTTGAGAGCTGGGTCTTTTCTCTTTTTCAGTATATCTATCAAATGTACATGGTCGGAGAGATGGCGTATAGAGTGTGCACAAGGTGTTCGTCACGATTCACTGTAGGGGAGTCCAATCTCGCCAGGTCCTCGTAAACGCGCGAAGATATGAAGCTAGATGCGATGATAAAAGGTGTGCAAGTGAACGGTGTGAAAGTTGACATCATGTACTTATGGGAACTTGAACTTTGATGTCATCCGAAGGGCTCACCTTCGTGGGAAACGATTCTATCAATGTCTTCTGAGTTCTCTGTCTACCCAAATGTACGGAGAACCCTTCATATCCACGCGCGAAAGCATCGCCTGGATACCCTCCACTCCGCCATTCGAAGACTCGGATGTCCTCGTCTTATCTTCTCGCACAACGTCCCCAGGTGGTGTCGGTACCACCCTTTTTTACCTCGATTTGCGTCTATCCCTCCCGTTAGACAGATAAGCAAGCTCAACTGAGGCTTGGCAGGTCTCCGTCATACCTTGTCCACCTCCCCATTCCGGCTCCGGTGGGATCACAACACCATCGACTCGTGTGACGACGGCCTGGCTGACGAGGGCGAGGCCATACAACGCGACAGTGGGGTGGAGATCGCGACTGGTGTCGGGCTCAATCCCGCGACGGGTCAAAAGGAAGCTTACGAGGAAATTTAAAGGTGAGACTATACCGTATGACACCCCATGGTCGACCTCTGACCCTGGACATGCATGGACGAACCACTCTCCGCAGGATCCCCTTACATCTTTGTGTCCTCGTCCGAAAGAGCGGAAGCAGCCACTGCTACCATGGCAGTGTTGGGACCTCATGCCTTTGCTCTCGCCCAGGAACCTGTGGCCCTCGATACTGTCCGAACATTCAAGGCCGTCCGTATGCACCGGCGGACAAGCCCAACTCAAAATGGTGCGGAGACGGTTGTGTGGGATATCATGTTCTCCACTGGAAATTTAGCACAGGAACGAGAACTACAGGGACTTGTTGGACTCGCAGATTAAACGTGCCAGTACGTGCGGGGTAGTGGGGCCTGCTTAGGAAGTAGACCCTGGGTTGTTTGGGACTCGGGTCATGTGGGAACAACCCAGGATGATGGACGCAGAAATCCACGTTAAGCTGGTCTATTCTTCGGAAGAGACGACTCGGAGACGGTGTGGGACATCCACATTTGTAAAAGAATTTACGAGTTGCGACCTTCCAGCGTCGAGTCAGCTCCCTTTTCGCACTAGAAGCAACGCAGTAGATAAAAATCTATAAACGTTACTGGATCCTACCCAGGCGCTACGGTACAGCTGTTTTAGTGGTCTTCTTCTTGGTTCCATCATGTAAAGTGCGAGACAGCACCAGGTTCCTCAACAAACCTACACCAAAATCGAAGCTTGGTTCTCCGATGAATGCCAGTGCTATCCCGTCATCTTGAACCTAGGCTTCTTGGCAGCAAACACCAAGAGATCACAAACGCGCCTAGAGTAGCCCCATTCGTTGTCGTACCATGCAATAACCTTGACGAGTTGCTCGTTCAACACAATACCCCCAGTTGCGTCGAAGATGGAACTAGCGGTGTGGCCGATAAAGTCGGTGGAGACCACGGCATCTTCGGTATGAGCAACGATGCCCTTGAGATCAAGGGACTCGGAAGGTTCTTTCAATGCAATCTTGATTGCTGCGTGGGTTGTGGATTCCGCAGGTCGAACGACCAGGTCCACGACAGAAACGTCAATGGTAGGAACACGGAAGGCAAGACCGCTAGGGTAGACATGATGAATAAACACCCAATATATACCGAACCGGCTTTGTACTCACGTCAGCTTGCCGTTGAGGGTTGGAATGACCTTGTCAGCAGCCTTGGCGGCTCCCGTGCCGGAGGGAATGATTTAACAGAACGTCCACCACGCCAATCTTTGGAAGATGGTCCGACGACGGTCTTTGGGGCGGTCGTGGTAGCACGAGTAGTGCTCATGAGACCTTCGACGATGCCGAATTTGTCGTTGATGACCTTGGCAAGAGGTGCAAGGCAGTTGGTGGTGCAAGAGGCGTTGGAGATAACGGTGTATTTGGGGTCATATTTATCGAGGTTGACACCGCAAACGAACATGGGTGCATCTGCAGATGGTGCAGAGATGATGACCTTCTTTGCACCGCCTTTCAAGTGAGCAGAAGCCCTATAGGAGACATGAATCATGTAGTCAGACCACAGTGATACCACACACTTTCCCGTGGTGGTGAAAACACCCTGGTATAGGATAAAATCAGAATGAACACCATCTCGGCTTTTATATGCGACTGCCTACCATGGATTTGACGATGTAGTCGGCCCCCATTTGATGTTTGCAGGATCACGCTCAGAAAAGACGGTGAGGTGCTTTCCGTTGATGATGAACTTGCCGTTCTTGGCAAGGACCTCGCCATCAAAGCGACCGTGAACTGAGTCGAATTTAAACATGTAGACCTCACATGGTTCAGCTTCACGGCAGAAACAAGGATCGCAGTGACCTACCATGTAATCGAGATCAATAAAAGGACTGTAATGGATGGGATCAGTTGAGAGGTTTGTGTTAGGCGTCGGATGGATGACATACTCGTTGGCGGCCACGATGTTGATCTCTTGGCTCCGCAGAGCACTACGCGCAACGATACGACCGATACGACCTTAAATCCCGTCAGGTACGTTATCTTCCACCGATTTACGTGTGCGCGAATAAGTCGCATTCGTCATGATTCGTGTAAATGGAGTGGGAGAGGTGCTGGTCGCACGCTCAGAAAACGGACAACAGGAGGTGCGGTAGAGCTCACGAGGGAGAGAATGAATGAGACACGGTGGGAGACGCGGCTGCGACGGGACTGAAACTGATCTTTGGTACAAACACGAGAGCGTTGACTGCCTGAGCATTCAGCGGGGGAGGTGCTGGAAAATCTGGATGTCTTCTGCGGAGAGTGAGTACGGTAGACGTATTTAGAGATGGAGTCGCTCACGCATTGGGGCTGCTGTCTGACTGGAAGGAACGTTAGCATAAAAACGTGAGAGTCGGACTTCATACTGGGGGATGAAAATAAATACAACCTTTATCTTGGAACCGACAGGAGCTGACCAAGTCGATCAATGGTTGAATAACTGAATAAGTCGATACCGGTGAATGAGTAATGAGTATCTTTTTTTTTTTTTTTGAGAGGCACAACGGCAACTGGCAACTGGCAAGGCCTAGTAGTCCCGAGCTGCAACGGCACAGGGTGCGGGAGTTATCCCACGGTCCAATAGAAGGATGATCGATGATCAAGGGGACCTTGAACGCCTACTCTCCAGAGGAAATCCGTTTACGGAGACTGTACGCCGAATGGGTACGTTTCTGCACTTGCGCCAGGATGTTCAGATGAGAACATATGAGCATGGGCGAGTGTACATACCCCTCTGGCAGAGGTTTTGAGTCGTCTGATTGTTCCGCTGGATTGACGGTCCTGACAGCCAAGTTGTATGGCTGGGGTTTTGCGAAGTACGCCATCAAATCGTCGAATGACTGGAGAGATCACCGACTCACTTGATTCGTTTACAAGTTAGTCAGCCGCATCGGTACATTCCGTAGACAAAGTCCACAGGGACTGCACAGCAGTACAGCGTGTGGGGCATGGGGCCCTGCGGAACGACTTGTCCTTTTCAACTAAGTACCACTCGATGGAGCGTTCTTGCAAGATTTTCCTCGACATTAGATCCGCCGCACAGAAAGTCATTGCCAATGCCACCGACTATGCCAATCACAAGAATCAGTTTTGCGTCCAAGGCCATCACTTCCAACTGGAGGACGAGATGAAAAGGGTTTCTGCTGCATGCGAGTGCATCGCAGATATTCTGGGGAAACCAACACTTCCAAATGGCCCTCCGTTGGACGTTAGAACAAAGGATTGGCTCGCCACCAACGAGCCACAACAGTGTCTTGAAACGTTGACTCGGATGCAAACGTTGCTTCAGAAGGATGAATCCTCTTGGTTGTCCCGGTTTTTTCCAAGAAGTCTGGGTACAGCAACCACAGAGGACAAGATCAAGGAGGTAACTGAATATTTTGACTTGCGCAAGGCATACTTTCACTTCCTGCTCTCACAAGAAATCTGGTGAGCGTTTTCAATAATCGGGAGGAGCCATGTGTGACGATGCCGCTCAGGAACAACGAGACAAACATCAGACAGCAGCAAGTTGTCCAACGGGAATCTGACGTTCTCGAGGAAACTACATCCGTTGCCATTTGGACGGAGAGCAAGTACGTCTCCGATGCCACGAAGGATCATGCCCTAATCGTGTTCAGTTCTGCGGTGCCAGATCTGGTTGTTCCACAAGACAGACATGCAGATCGTAGCATTCAAGAAGACTCAAACTTTCAAAGTTCCTCAGTTCCTGTTCTGGTGGACACCGCGTATGTCTCACGATACACTGCGAATTGCGCCCCTTGACTGGTTGCCAGTGGTGCTATACCAGACAAAGTCATTCGCGAAGGCGGGGGATGGGAGATGATGTCCAAGGAGCAGAAGAAGCAAGAAGAAGAAAAAGGTAATTGAACTGTGTTGATTTTCGCCTGTGCATAACAGGCCTGACGTCTCCCTAGCAAAAAAACTGGAGGAGATTGTCAAGTGGCTTGACGGATTGAACTGTACTGAAAAGCAGGACAATACGCTGTCGCTTCGTCAACCTGATACTTGCAAATGGCTGTTCGATACAGTTCAGTACAAGACTTGGAGGGATGGTGGGAGCTTGTTCTTATGGTTGAGAGGCAAACGTAAGCCATTTGACGTTTGTTGACCCTTCTTTCCTGACATGAACACAATCATAGCTGGCGTGGGGAAGTCCGTATTGGCGTATGTTATCGTTTCGTAGTTCATACCTCACGTCTGCTGACACTCGTAGGTCGTCCGTCATTCACTCCCTCAAAACGTCCTCACGCAAGGGAGAAATCCTTGCCTACTTCTATTGTGATTTTCGAAGTGAACGATCAACTAGTTCTGCTGAAGCATTGTGCTCTATCGTCTTCCAGCTGTTGCGTGGGCTTCATGCCAATGCTATCTATCCTGCAAACATACTTGAAGACCTGGTCAAGGCAAGGGAATGGGGTGGTGCCACACGGAACAATGCTAAGGAACTTGCTGGATTTGCATCTCGCTTGGCCATGCTGTCGAGTGAGAAGCCTCTGGTTATAATTGACGCCCTTGATGAATGCCGGGATGTTGCAATGCTTCTCCAGGCCCTTATGGTGATCAAGAGTGACGTACGGCTCTTCGTGACTAGTCGCCCCTTGCATGTTATCATGTGCGACCTTTCCGGTCTTCCGTTCATCTCCATGGATGATATGGAAGGCAACTTGTTGGCAGATATCCGGCTACATGTCACTAGGGAACTGGATGCTCGCCACCGACTAAGAGACCTCGACGCTGTGTTCAAGGCCGAGATCTGCTCTGTCCTGTGTGAGAAAGCGTGTGGCATGTATGGACCTCTGATTGGTACCGAAATGCAGATACTGATCCTTTCCCTTCCCAAGGTTTCGATGGGTTCAATGTTCCATAGACACTCTTGACCGATGCGTAACCCGAAAAGAGGTTCGCAATGCTCTTGCCAATCTCCCAGAAGGACTCGATGAAACTTACGAGAGAATTCTTCTTGCGATCAACATGAAGCATCGAGAGGGACAGCTAGCTCGAAGAGCACTGACTTGGCTTGTGGCTGCGCTACGACCTCTATGACTAAGCGAGCTCACCGAAGGGCTTTTGATCAACCTTCAAACACGAACCCTGGACTCCAACTTCAGACCAATGCATGATGGGGCATTGTTAGATGCGTGTGGGAGTTTGGTGACATATACAGAAAAGACAGGCATAATCATTCTTTCTCATTTTAGTGTCAAGGTGAGCCAGGCTGCAGCACGTTCCAGCACAATTGGTTGAACATCTTGTTATGTAGGAGTACCTCATGAGCGAGTTGATTGTCATGAAACTACCTCAGTACCGCATCAACTGGGAACTCGCACACTTACAGTTGGCCAGATCATGCATGTGCTATCTTTCTATATACCTCAATCCTCCCCCAGTCAACTCCAGAAACATACTGCCTGGCGTCTCCTCTGCAATTAAGGACCGTCTTCACATGATGTCACAGCCACTTCTTGATTATGTGGTCAACGATGCTGTCAATCACTTCCAACACCTTGGATCTCAATTTCAATTGGTTCTGTGTGACATCAAAGTACTAGCAGGTGACATCCGATAGCACCCCAACATATGGGATAACCTTTGCCGATCCAATGGATGGCTTGAGGGTTCCACCACACCTAGTTGGCCCATATCCAAACATGACCTCACACTCTACATGCTCGTGGCTTACGCTCCAAATTCGCTTCTGAAGACAGTCCTTCGCCATGCTGCACTCACACACAACGAACGCTGGAATCCCCTTGTTTATGCTGCACATTTCAACAAAGAGGGACATGCTCGGACTCTGCTGTCACGAGGCGCTAGATTGAACCGCAGAGGTTGGGACATAGATGGATTCTTCCAGGTTTTGCCTATCGAGGTTGCCCTGCAAAATCACCATTGGGCCATTGTGACGCTTTTTGTGCAAGAAGGCAGCACCGTACCCCTGTATACATTTACCAACTCGTTCTTTCAGGCCCATCTACACTCGATCCTGTCTTCTATTTGGAGGACATTGTTACAGACAGACGACTTTGTAGAGGCCATGAATGACCCTCTCAATGAGCCAATCCACCGACTAAAGGAGGTTTCGAACCATCTGTCAGAGGGCGATCAACGTGACCTCCCAGTAATTCTACGGAGATATATTCAGGTTGTCGGCAAGCATCTCGCACGTAGCTGGGAGGGAAAGAAATTCCTTCGTTTCATTCTCGCTCATGGAGACTTTTCCCTTGCATGCTATCTGCTCTCTCTTGGCGCTTTTCTGCCTTCTGACCTGCCTCATGTCATGTACGGTAGGCAGGAGATAAGCTCGACGATTCATTTCCTAGCCGAATGTGGAGATGTCAATGCCTACCTTGCAGAAGACTCTTCTCTCCATGCTATATTTCAGTCGTGCTCGCAAGAGGATGCTTTGGAGGCTGCGAAGTTGCTCATTGCTCATTGCAATCCGCTGAAAGTCAATTCTTTTGGAAAAACCATACTTCGCATTGCCATCAGATGTGACCTTGTCTCTGTTGCAAAATATCTTTTGTCTTTTGGCATTTCCCCATCTCCAGACCTGCTGCACATTGCAGTGAGGTCTAAGACTCAGCAAAACACAGTATTGATGGTCAATTGCCTACTAGAGTATGGAGCCGAAGTCCATTTCCGTACTGTGTCTGGAAACTCCGTTCTTCACAGCACATTGTTGTCATTACAGGATGAAGATTGTGTCTTGCAGACCGCAAAACTCCTTGTTGCTCATGGATGCAATCTGTTTGAGGCCAGTTCATCTGAAAGAACTCTGCTCTGCATTGCGGTCAAACAAGGCTTCGTCTCTGTTGCAAAGTACCTTCTGTCTCTTGGCATTTCCCCATCTGAGTCTCCTGTCCTATTGCTTGTTCCTCTGGGGTTATCTAGCTGGGGGTGGTTGAAGATGTCACCCATGATCAACTGCCTATTGGAGAATGGAGCTAATGTCCATGTCCGCGCCGGAGATGGAGAGCCTCTGCTCCACACATTGTTGTCGTTGGCGTGGGATGGAGAAGACGCTGCACAGATCGCAGAGGCCCTCATCAATCAGGGCTGTGATCCGCTCGAAGCTGACCCCTCTGGAAAAACCCCACTCCACATTGCAGTGGAACGATGCTTGGTTCCTGTTGTACAGTATCTTCTGTCACTCGGCGTCCCCCCATCTCCTGGCCTACTGCACATTATACCAGGATTGAGAGACTGCGACGAGGAAGACAAGTTATTGATGATCACCTCCTTGTTGGAAAGTGGAGCTGATGTTCATGCCCACCTCGAGAATGGCAGCTCTGTTCTCAATACTCTATTGCTGTCTTCGTGGCATAAATGCCACGCTTTACAGACCGTGAAAGTTCTCATCAACTATGGCTGTGATCCTCTGGAAGTCGACCCCTCTGGAAAAACCCCACTCCACATTGCAGTGGAACGATGCTTGGTTCCTGTTGCACAGTATCTTCTGTCACTCGGCGTCCCCCCATCTCCTGGCCTACTGCACATTATACCGGGATTGAGAGACTGCGACGAGGAAGACAAGTTATCGATGATCACCTCCTTGTTGGAAAGTGGAGCTGATGTTCATGCCTGCCTCGAGAATGGCAGCTCTGTTCTCAATACTCTATTGCTGTCTTCGTGGCATAAATGCCATGCTTTACAGACCGTGAAAGTTCTCATCAACTATGGCTGTGATCCTCTGGAAGTCGACCCCTCTGGAAAAACCCCACTCCACATTGCAGTAGAACAATGCTTGGTTCCTGTTGCACGGTATCTTCTGTCACTCAGCGTCCCCCCATCTCCTGGCCTACTGCACATTATACCAGGATTGAGAGACTGTGGCAAGGCAGACAAGTTATCGATGATCACCTCCTTGTTGGAAAGTGGAGCTGATGTTCATGCCCACCTCGAGAATGGCAGCTCTGTTCTCAATACTCTATTGCTGTCTTCGTGGCATGAACGCCACGCTTTACAGACCATGAAAGTTCTTATCAGTTATGGCTGTGATCCTCTGGAAATTGGCCCCTCTGGAAAAACTCCACTTCATATCGTGGTCGAATGCGGCTTTACGTCTATCGCGCAATGTATCCTGTCTCTCTGCAGTTCTCCACCTTCTCATCTGATGCACGTTGCACTGGGATTGAAGAACAGGCTGAGCAGATTGCGCATGATCGTTTGCCTATTAGAAAATGGACTTGATATACATGCCGGCGCAGTGAATGGAGACCCTGTGATCCACGCAGTGAGGCAGTCGTCTTGCGAGGAAGATGCTCTAGAGACTGCAAAAGTTCTTGTCAGTCACGGTTGTAATCTTCTCAAAACCTGTTCCTTCAGAAAAACCTCACTCCAAATTGCAGTGGAATGTGGCTTTGTCTCCGTCGCACAATATTTGCTGTCTCTTGGCCTCCCCCCTGCTTCTAACCTGCTTCTAGCCGCGTTGCTCCCGCAAGATGAGCAGCCAGAATCACAGATACTTCCCTTGCAGAAAAGTGGTGCCACCTGGATCTATCCTCATGGTTCAAACAGTTGGTCCTTTATGTCGTTCTATCGTAATCCCATCCGGCATACAAGAATCCCGGGCAATACTATGGAGATCCTAAAACTCCTCGTCAGTCAAGGGTGCAACACTCTTGAGGCAAACTCTCATGGTGAGATTCCACTATGTGTCACTGTAGAACAAAGGTGCACTGTCGCTGCACAAGTCCTTCTTTCATACTGTGTGCCTTTCAACTCACCATGTGATGTCTTGCGGGTTGTTTTGCTTTCAAAGCAAATCTGGTGCAAGTTACAAATGGCCAACTTCCTCATCAACCAGGGAGCCAATGTTCTCACAAAGGCACAAAATGGGGACTCCATGTTACATACGGCAATAGCCTCCATCGACGATGATGAGGTTCTCGAAGTCGTGATGTTACTACTTGGATGGGGTTGTGATCTGTTACAATCTTCCTCTGAAGACACCGGCACACCAGTCTTTTTCCTCAGACTGTTCTCTATTTCCCAAAACCTAACTCCATACTCTCGAATGACTGAGCGCCAGCTTTCCTTCCGACATTGGTGACCTGTCTTGTTATTGTCCTCGCTGGACACTCTTGCATCCCCATTTCTCCTTCTGCCCTTCTCTTCCTGACTAGGACGCTATCACGTTATACCCTGGGCAATATCCATGGACCCGTTTCCTTCTTTAACGTTCTCCACAGTTCCTTGATGACGCGGCCCTTAAGAACCTCTTGATCTAGGTAGTCTAGCACACTGCCTCGTCGTCATTCCTCCAGTTTCTCCATCGTTCCATCACTGACACTGCCCCCTTCATTTCTCTTTAGTACTTATACTCGTCCCTTAGTTCCCATGTCTCCTTTCTTTCTTTCCTCACGTTTCTTCTA